>MEJB01000096.1:15044-94439 GCA_001752375.1 Rhazya stricta
AGTAAACAGTATCTCGTTCTTTTGTTTCTAAAACATCTTTGCAACTTTCCAATTCAATACGTAATAAAAATTTTTTTGTTATCAAATCATCCTTGAAATTTAGAAATACATAAAACAATAGAAAGCATTTCTTTTTTAATAGTTGAGTATTTCTGTTGAGAAGAAATCCATATACCAGAATGGTATCGAACTAACTGTTCAGAATCAGAACCTGGTAATTTTTGCTTGAGAATTCCGCCGTAGCCGAGATCCGAGGCATCCGTCTCAACCACCATGAGTGCATCAGGGTGAGGAATCCCGAGACAAGGCAGAGTCTTAATTAATTCTTTAATCTTTTTAACTACTTTAGTATGTTCTTCAGTCCATGGCGTAGCATTTTTCCTAAGTCTCTTGTATAGTGGTTCTACTATTATTCTTAGATCTTTGATAAAATCAGAAACATAATTCAAACATCCTAAAAATCTTTGTAGTTGCTGTTTATCAGAAATCTCATCAGGAAATTTACTACCAAATTCAATAACACGACAAATTGGTTTATAAGTACCTTGACTCAATTCATGACCAAGAAAGCGACATGTAGTCTGAAATAATTTCATTTTAGGAGCAGATAAAACTAATCCATTTCTCTTAATAACTTTGTAAAATATATGCAAATGCTTAAAATGTTGTTCAATGGATTTTGAGAATACAAGTACATCATCTATATATACAATGCAAAAATCTGTATAAGGAGTAAAAATTTCATTCATCATATTTTGAAATTCAGAAGGGGCATTTTTTAATCCAAAGGGCATTACATTCCATTCGTAATGTCCAAATGGTACAGTAAAGGCCGTCTTATATCTATCTTTTTCTTCTATCTGAATTTGCCAAAATCCAGACTTAAGGTCAAATTTACTATATAGATTAGCACCATATGTTCTCTTAAGTAAATCTCTCTTATTGGGTATGGGATACCTAATCCATTGTAAAGCTCTATTTAACGGTTTATAATTAATTACTAATCGAGGGGCTCCACGCTCCTTTTCTGCTGCATTATTTACATAAAAGGCTGCACAGCTCCAAGGTGACTTGGAAGGTCTGATCAGCTTTTTATCTAATAATCCTTGAATTTCCTTTTTACAATATTCTAATAATTCTGCATTCATTTGTATAGGTCTAGCTTTAGTAGGTATATCCTTATCTGTAAAACTCTGTTCATAAGGTAAACTAACTATATGCTTTTTGCGTTCCCAAAACGCATTAGGCAGATCAGAGCAAACATCTTTTTTTAATAATTCTTCAAACTGTTCAATTTGCCTTTTAATTTTATCTGTTTCTAGAAGTTGTTTAATTTTTTCTATTTTTATTTCTTCCTGTAAATAATTAATTTGTTTAGTTATCACGTTAATTCTTTTACTAATAGTTGAATCTTTTAAATCATTAATTTCTTTAGTAGTAGGTGCAGTAACAAATTTAAATATAATATCTTCATTCAGAATTCTAGTATGTACTCCATCTCTATCTACTGTAAAGGGATATATCTATGTAAGAAAGGGAGTTCCTAAAATAATACTCTGNGTTCGAGTTAATTTCATAATTTGATTTTTTATTGGTTTTCTTTTATTATTTGTTATGATTGACCAAATCCTCATTCTACAGGTTTAAAGTAGAAAATTTTAGTAGTTTTAGTACTTAGTTATAATCTTTGTAGGATCGACATTTTATTCGCTTATTATACTCAATCGGACTCTAGTACACTTGCTAGGATTTTGTGCGTCAACTTTTTGACACCGTTGCTGGGGATTGTTAATTGATAGCATATWATTATTGAATTTCCTTGAGATTGAATTATTTTTTTATTTAATTCATTTATTTTTGTTTTTATTTTTTATTTTTTGTTTTATTTTACTTTCTCTAGTGGAGTTGAACTTATAAGAGGTTAGGATGGGAGACCAAGAAAATCAGGAGAGAGTTAAGACTCCTAGAGAATATGCCACTCCCAGGATAGAAGGGTCTTACCCTGCCATCTTGTAGCCTAGAATTTTTGTTAATAATTTTGAGAATAAAACCTACAGTAATTCAAGTAATCCAACAATGTTACTGCAATTTTATGGATTATCCAATGCAAACCCTAATGCCTATATTTCTAACTTCTTAGAAAGTTCTGACACCTCTAAGCAAAATGGAGTAAGTGATGACGCCATTAGATTAAGATTATTTCCTCCTTCTACCCTAAAAAGTAAGTCTAAATCTTGGTTAAATTCTCTTCCCACTGGATCCATACTACTTGAGACCAGTTAGCTTCAGCTTTTCTAAATAAATACTTCCTACTATCTAAGACARTGAAAATGACAAACTATATAACTAACTTTGTTCAAGATAGTGAAGAAACTTTGTATGAGGCTTAGGAGGTGATGCTCACAAACTTGATGTATTTCCAATCTAGAAGGCATACGGATGTCAAAAAGTGTATAGCAAGTGCATCAAGGTTGATCCACAAGGATTTCTAATCAAATATCAGAAATTATCGAATTTCCCTAACTTAAACTTATCRAATGTGATTAAATTAGACTAATAGCTAGAAATGAATGAGTAATCTAAAAGGTTCAATTATGAAATTCAATTGCCTAAATCCAAAAAAGATCTAATGTGATAAAAGAGGTTGGTTAGGGTATTGATCTGAACCATTCCTATAATGAGYTAAATTAATCACACCTTAACTGCCCAAATTCCCAAATCGATTCTATTTGTTAGTGGTAGAATTCCTAAATTAGATTATACCCTATCTCTTAGCTAAAACCCCTAATTCTAATTAACTAAAGCTGTAATACCTGAGATACCTTTTTATGGATTTTTGATTGATCGTGTGAATTTGCATGCCAACTAAGGTTGGATAATGTTCTATGTGGTTATTGTTTAACTATACGTTTAATAAGTGTGAAATTATTGTGTTTATYGGATTAGGGTCCTTGGTTGATTAGAGGCTCGACTCGTTGGGCTTATTCATTTTCATTCGAAAAACTAGATTTTTATCAAAAGAAAAGCCCGTTGAATTTAAATTAATGAATTGGATTAGTTATGAATGGGAAGGCCCGAAAATTTGGATTAGGGCCCAAGTAAAAAAAAAAAAAAAGAGAGAAAAACCTAGAAAACCCTAGAATCTCCTTCTTCTTCTTCCTCATCATGCCGCCGCCGCCCAAACCCTACCATAACCGCGCCGCCCCAAACACTACTTGCCTCTTCTTCTTCTCTTCTCAGCCGCTGCCATCCTCTATTCTCCTTGCTGTTAACCTTCGTGATCGCCAGTCAAGACCGGAGTTGGCACGTCACGCATCACTGTAACTTGCTGCTCGCCTTCGCCGCTCAACCTTTGCACTCCAGACTCGATCGGAAATCGACTCATCGGCTGCCTAAAGACTCGATTCGAGCGAAGCTCTTCTCTTTGCTTGTTGATCTCCAAGGTTGTCGGTTGTCGCTCCACCCTAAATCCGCAACGAACCAGCAGATCCAGTGGCTTAGAGGACTCCGCCCCGCGATTCGGCTAGGCCGAGACTGCCACTGCTCGCTAATCGCCCGTGGTGGACTACCCCACTGCCCAGCCCGTTCCATCCTCGCGACCCCGATCCTTTCTCCACCATCTAGTTCTTCCCTTGCCTAGACCTTGGCCAGCGACTCCGAGGTTGAACTGCTAGCACTCACCGCCGACAAGGAGCGGGTCRCCTAAAGCTTGACYAGTCGACTAGGTCAAGTATTGTGCRCCATGCTCGAACTAGCTGAGAAGAGACGAAGAGCTAAAAAMAGAGCTCTTTTAATTAAATATAGGAATTTTGTTAGGTTTYTGCTAATTAAAAGTTTCATTGACTGATGCTCAGTATGTTTTGGCGGGCTYTTGTCGATGGTGCTCTTTAAGTTGTTTGTCGTCGACCTTTGATACCTTAGCTTTTCTCTAAGGCTAGCAGATCCAAGAAATGCTTCCATTAGCCTTTACGCTACTTAGCCATCTCAATCAGCTAAATCTTGGTAAAAATACATGTCCTCCGAATCCTTGTCTTATTGGTTGGTTAAGTTATCGCTAGATAAGATAAGGATTGCTAGTTTGGTCTTCTAACACCACTTAAGTGTGTATATCTGCCATTGGCTAACTTTGTTAGAGCTGTTAAATCCTTAGTCGATTTGTATAGCATTAACGAACATTGAATGAAGCATGAAGGCAAACACACTTTGCATTTAAATTACCTCAAACCATTAAACACTAAGGTTCATCAAGCACCCTAACAAAGACAACTTAGCTCATGTTCTTAAAAAATACAAAAGCTTAAATATTTAATGTTTAACATCATTGAAGAATAATGTAAAGGATAAAGGAATAAAGTCTAAAGTGGAGTTAGCCCTTAGGTGAAGAACTTTTGGTTCTTCGTCTTCCTCTTTGCTCAATAGCTTCTCCTCCCTTTTTGCTYTCCTTCATCACCTTCTCTTTTCKTCCATGTGGCTGTTCCCCTCTTCTCTCGTCTATTTTGCATGTTGCATGTCTTCTCTTCTTTCTCGYTGCCTTCCTTTCTKAAAACAATTCTCTCTCTCAGATATAATATCCCGCAAAAAGCTCTCACTCATTTGATATGATTTTATTTTCCTTAATCATATCTGATATGATTTTCTTTCCTAGGACTTATGTAAGTAGCAGCATCTCATTAGCAGTATCAGATTTGATATGATTTTCTAAATGGCAACATTTGATTGGTTCCTTGCTTTCTCTTCTTCCCGCTTGTTTTGTTCTTCTATACTGCTGTCAGCAATACAGATAATGTTATAGTGGTCAATTGCATGGGGTAATGCTACAACATTATCCTTAACTCAAATTTAACTTTTTGCTTCAAATGAAAATTTGTACTTAAATCATAATTCTCTACAAAACAAGACATTTTTACTCAATATAAGCACAAAGAGCCCATGATGTCACATTTTAACAAAACTAAGGCCAAATGCAAGAAGTTTAGACAATTATTTAGGTTATATAAACAAAATGGAAGCTCAAACCATAAAAGAGGTTAAAATGATCAAAATAGCATATAAAACATATGGGTTTTCATCCTTATTAGTTGTCACAATAGACATGGTCTTAGAAAGTCTGTCRTATTCATTTYGATAGTTCAAGTTGAATTACAACATGAGCAAGATGAACATGAATCTGACGAAGCTCATAARAGAGCTCCAGGTCGYGGAGATGATCATGAAGCCTATTTCAAAGGCTCTGATTGCCCTTCTACACCTCTCTCTAGAAATGGGCTAAATGCCATAAATTTTAGAAAAAAGAAGGGATTGAACAATAATAYAGGTAACAAGTACAAGGAGCCTGATATGGGTCAGGATAACACTAAGCCTAACGGAAAGTGCTTCAAATGTAGACAAAAGGCGCATTAGAGAAAAGATTATCCAGCCTTTAAGGCCAAAACAATAGGTATTGCTTTTTACTTAGAATCCATTAGTTTGGTTGGATCCTCTTCCTATTGGATAGTGGATTCTAGAGCCATTAATTATGTTTGTAACTCTTTACAAGGGTTCAAGATAACAAAGACTCTAGCATAAGGAGAGCTTGGAATGCTTATGGGCAATGGAGCAAGAGTATGGGCTGAAGTAGTGGGTATTATGCATTTATTTTTATTATGATAGGATATTAGTTTTAGAATACATTTTATATGTTTCCAGCTTGAGAAAGAATTTGATATCCGATTCAAAATTATTATTTCAAGATATTCTGTTGATTTCCATTCTAGTGTTAAAATTAGTGGAAGTGCAAAATTTATTTGCTCAGGAAACATATATGGAAGTCTCTTTTACATTCATCTTGTTAGACATGAAACAAAAATTTTTGAAAGTGAACCTAATAAAAATAATAGGAATAGATCATCATCATCATCTAATGAATCGTAACTATGGCACTTAAGATTAGGTCACATAAACCCTAATTGGACTTCAGAGGTCAATCCATGATGGGCTCTTGGACTCATTGAGATTGGAAGAATGGCCTCATCATGAATCATGCCTAACGGGAAAAATGACCAAAAGGAAGGAAGAACCAAGGAGATACTAGAGTTAGTTCATAGTGATGTTTGCAGTACGATGACTACGCCTGCTTTAGGAGGTAACTAGTACTTCATCACATTTACAAATGACCATTCTCGTTTTGGTTATGGTTACTTAATGAGGCGCAAGTCTGACTCTTTTGATAAATTCAAGGAGTCTAAGGTTGAAGAGGCGTGTTAAATAGGTAAAGTAATCAAAATCTTGAGGTAGGTAGTGGCCTGTTATTTCGGCTGGATGGCAGACTTTGTTTTGAATCTTTCACCAATCGACTAAGTCAACTGGCATACTCCGTATTGATAACCAAAAATATAGGTATTCTGTTCGAGCTTTTGTCAATCAAGAATTCCTTTAGCAATTGCCAATTGTTCCCTAGCTGATAATGCCGTTTGGAGTTCGCTTGCTTTCATATAACCAACAAGCTACTTTGCATAGCTTTCTTCTAGTTCAATCGACAAATTTTTGGTGTCAACAGTAATAAATGAGATAAGATTATTTCTTTTCCAAACATGATAAAGTAGAACATTTAGGATCCTCTCTATTAGTATTCATCTATAAAAGTTCTGGTCATATCTTTTATTTATTCAAAGCCCAAAAAAGAAAAGTTTGCTACAAAGATTATCAATGCAATAGTAATGTGAAAGTTGAAATTAAAAGGAATTGATAAACCTAACACCTTAATTTAGGCGCATCAAAAACAACAAATAGAATTCCCTTAATACCCCTATYGTTTTTAATTTTCATTTCCTAGAAGTTTTTTCTTCAACCGTTGCTCTAGATTTCAATAAAATCAATTGATTTTGTTGGATTCTAGCTAAATATCTAATAAAGTAACAGAATGGTTGAAGATGGCCCCGAAAATAAACTTTTCGAGGCAAGGATCATTAAAAATAAAAATTTTCTTTTTCTTTACATTTTCTGGTTGAAAAAGTAGAGCATTAAATTTTTGGTGTGTTGTTTCTAGATCGTTGAAAAGTGTGAAAAAAGTCTCTCTTTTCTACTAACAAAAAAAAATGAAGGTACAAAGATTATCTACACATTGTGGATTGAATGYATTATTAGGATCAGTACATTGATTGCAATATATCCTTACATAAATCAATAAGGATATGTACAACAACAAAAAGGCGTAGGACTAAATAGTTCGCAAGAGGCCAAAGCCACTAGGTCCCTATTGAGAATGGCATGCGTCAATGCATTCTGGGTGGATCGTCTAGTCCACTAAAGAAAAATATTTTCTTGATATAGTCAGAACAACCTTCCCTAGTTGGAATCATCATTTGAAATGTAACCAAAGAGCATTACACATATTAAATTTGTACATTAAGCAAAAGGATATTTCCTTCCATAACAAACAAGTTGTACTCGAAAATGTGAGAATTGAATTACTAAAGAACAAAGAATTTTAACAAAATTTGAAAATAAGTAGAATTCAGAACATGAATTGAATAACTGAGCATAAAATAGAAAGAAAAATGGATACCAAAAAGTAGAAGGGCAATAAGAAAAATGGAATGAAAGAATGTGGTTGCTTTGGTCATTTGCAATTAATTTAAGATGTAACTATATAGGTAATTCTTGACACTAGAAAATAGCAAACAAAAATGGTTGAACACGCGAGCTTCCAGAGTGGGCAACTAGTCACCAAATGTCCGATCGATTGGCAGGTGATCGGCTAGAAGTACTGATAATGGATGTGTGAATTTCCAATAGATATGCCAAGATTCCCATCGATCGGCATGAGCAAATCAGCAGAAACAACCAATCAGAAAACGGAGAAGAGGCACCCAACCTAAGTCTTTGGCCACGACCTAACAGTTGAACGACCAGGACGTGATCTGATAATGGGACAACTAGGAAATGAYGAAAATGGCTTCAGCTTACTTTGCCTCCAAGCAAGATAATCCATATCGGCCAAGTATAAAAGGAAGAAGATAAAGGACTTCCAACCCTCAAATTCAATCCACAATAAAATCATATGAATTATTACTTCAAATTATGTCTTCTTATTTTGCCTTATGGCTTTCCCAGCTTAGCTTAGATGTGTAATTTTCCAGCTTATAGTTAATGTTGGGTGAATCGACTAAGGATTTAATAGCTCTAACAAAGTTAGCCAATGGCAGACATGCGCACTTAAGTGGTGTCAGAAGACCAAACATAGCAATCCTTATCTTATCTAGCGATAACTTAACCAACCAATAAGACAAGGATTCGGGGGACATGTATTTTTACCAAGATTTAGCTGATTGAGATGRCTAAGTAGYGTRAAGGCTAATGGAAGCATTTCTTGGATCTGCTAGCCTTRGAGAAAAGCTAAGGTAYCAAAGRTCGACGACAAAYRACTTAAAGAGCACCATCGACARAAGCCCTCCAAAACATAATGAGCATCAGTCAATGAAACTTTTAATTGGCAAAAACCTAGCAAAATTTCTATATTTATGCCTACCTATATGGGGAAAATTAATCAAGTTAGCCGATCAGGGAAGATAAGAAGAAGAAAGTCTACCCAATTTAGCCGAGATTTCAGGCCACCTCTTACCAAAACATGCAAAATTTCAGGACGTGGCGCTTGGCAAGGGCGCATTAAGGAAGTSGATAAGTTRCCTTAGCTTACTTCTTTGATYGCCGTTTGTTGACTCAGCCAATATTCATCTGGTAGTGTCCATTTTTGGTAATGTGGTCACCATCGTTTCTCTTCTACTGTAGCAATTCTAGAAACCATTTTGAAGTTAACTCCGACAGCTTTCTTTATGTTGTTTTCAATATGATTCAATAATAATGCGGGAGATTTGCATCACTTCTTTGCTCCTAACTTTTCACAGCTTTGCCTTAYAGCCATGGATGCTATAGCAGTTTTCTTTATTCTACCAACATCCTCAAAGATCAAGCCTTATAGTATTAAAGTCTAAAACGGACATATCACAATTTAGAGCATAGAAGACTAAGAAACTAATGTCAAATGGACAAAAATCGGAGTAAACTAATGGGATAATTTCTAAGGTTTTCAATGGATGAAACATACTGTTGGTGGTTAAGGAGAGTCAAATTGTGTATCTGCAAATGATAGTCTAGGATAATAATTTCTAGTCTTATTATAAGTTCTTTTCATAGTATATTTTTTAGTATTATTATATTTTAATTTATTAATACTTAACTCACCTATTTCATTCTCAGATTGATCATTCTTAATTATAACATTATTAATATCTTTTCCTTTGTCTAAGTTTAAATTTTCTAATTTTTTAGTTATTTCCTTTAATAAAGCATTTTCATTTTGCATAGTAAAATTCTGAGTACTTTCTAATCTAAATAAGGGCTATTCAGGATTAATCTTCTAAGGAGGTTTACTTATAAAAGGTCCGTCTATCCTATTCACTTGTTTTGACAAGCTCTGTAATTTCTGATTTGTATAATTATTCTATTGGTATATTTTATGTATATCTTTTAATATAGGTTGAGAATCTTCTTTTCTGTTTTTAGGAGTGGCTTTAAAAGGACTAGCTATTATACTATTACCATTTATATTTAATGTAATTTCTTCTAAGGGAGGGTCTGATGAACTAACATTTTTACCTGATGTAGTATTCCAGTTTTCTAACATATTAATTTCATTGTTATATTTATCCCATTGTTCTTTGCTATTATACTATTACCATTTATATTTAATGTAATTTCTTCTAAAGAAGGGTCTGATGAACTAACATTTTTACCTGATGTAGTATTCCAGTTTTGTAACATATTAATTTCATTGTTATATTTATCCCATTGTTCTTTATTTTTTAAATATCTATCTAGCCAACTGAAAAATTCTAAATGAATAAGTAGTGTGAAGGCTAATGGAAGCATTTCTTGGATCTGCTAGCCTTGGAGAAAAGCTAAGGTACCAAAGATCGACGACAAACGACTTAAAGAGCACCATCGACAAAAGCCCTCCAAAACATAMTGAGCATCAGTCAATKAAACTTTTAATTGGCAAAAACCTAGCAAAATTTCTATATTTATGCCTACCTATATGGGGAAAATTAATCAAGTTAGCCGATCAGGGRAGATAAGAAGAAGAAAGTCTACCCAATTTAGCCGAGATTTCAGGCCACCTCTTACCAAAACATGCAAAATTTCAGGACGTGGCGCTTGGCAAGGGCGCATTAAGGAAGTGGATAAGTTGCCTTAGCTTACTTCATGAACAAGAGACAAGACCCTCTCGACTAGGTAGAAAAGGAAGAAGAAGCCCCCCGAATTATTCCACAAAACAAGACCATATCAAATTCAACTCCAATTACAAGTTGCAGCTTAATGTACTCCATTTTCACCAATTCAAAGCTTGTTTAGATTATCTTTTATACAACTTTCTTAGCTTTTTAGTAGTTTAGAAGTTTTACTTAGTCTCTCATGAAACTTATAACTTGCTTTGAGTTAAGAATTGGATATCATTTCAACTAGTTTCGATTAGTTGAGTTTGGTTAACCATCTTTTTTTCATTAAAAGTTTACTTATCAATTCTTAGCCTTTCGGTCTTTTTTCAAAGCTTACATTAGCATACACACTTCATTGATGGCTTTCTTTAGCTAACTCAAGAACCCACCCTAGAAAAAAGAGGACCTATGGATTTGATAGCCTTTCATTGATTAACTAGCCAGAACTTAGGTCTTATTATGTTGAATTACACCAATCAAGAACTAAACTAGCTGATAGACATTCAAGGTAATCCAACAAATTGGCAGTCAAGCGTATCAAACGATTGCTAGCTTTTCAACAGCTAGTCATTTTTCAATTTTATAGCTATCATATAAACTTATGCCTTGCTTTTAGTTAAGATTTGGAGTTTATCTAAGCTTGCTTTTGTTCGATTGATTTTGTGTGTCATCTTTCGATTAATAAAAGTCCAGTTGATTTTGCCATACTTAGCATTTTAATACTCTGCCAAAGCTCACGAAAGTATACACATTTTGTTAAGGGCTTTCTTTAGTTAAATCAGGTGCCCACCCTAAAAAAAAAAAAAAAAGAGTATCTACGGATTTAGCAGCCTTTCATCGGCTAACTAGCTAAAACTCAAGCCTCGTTATGTTGACTTAAATCCATAAGATAGCTGAACTGGTGGATAATTATCTTTGGCAACCTAGACACCATTTGATGAACAGTCGATTAGCTTTCTAATGGCTAACCTCCATCAACTACGACATTTGTTGGTTTGCAACCAACAGTAATCTTTTTGAAATTACATTCTYTGGGTTGAGTGTCCTTGTACTCCTGTACCCTGTACTCTCCCTTCCTGTTAATATGTCTTTAACTTTTAGATAACTAAAGTTTATAATTAGATTAAATTATTTTTAATTTTATAAAAATTCTTTTCGACTGAAAACAATTTTTAGCGTAACTATTGATAAACAATAGTTCAAATCGTCAGTTGATATCCTTCCAAGCAATCTATGCTGAGGTGAAGTTTAAGGTTCCCCGTTTTGGTGGAACCATCAAATCAATTTGACGGATACAGCAAGTCAATAGAAAAATTACTTATGAGATAAAGTGGAATTTGGGGAATTGTTAAAGGGGCGATGTGATATTAATCCCATTTGAGGGGACTAATTGGCACGTGATCTAATCTGGATGGCTTTTCTGAAATTCACCACCACCTACCCCGTTCAAAGCAAAGAAGAAAGGCTAGCCCTTGCCCTGCCTGTTCTCTCTCAAAAAGCTCTTTCTTGTTCAGAATGCACTCCAGGTTAGGGTTTATCTTAGCATGCTGTAAAAGAGTTAAAAGACCATCATCTTCTTCATTCTTGTCTGCTCTCTCGTCACCATTGCCATTTCCAAGTTCAGAAGTAATAGGAAGATTTTCAAATACTCGAACTAGAGTATGCAACTCAATTTTGGTATTCGGTCCTTCTACTGACGTCATATTTCGTGATCATCACTACCGGAGCTATTGCAGTTATGCAGCCGAGCAGTTCTCCGATGATGAGTACGAGTGTGATTACGATAATCAACCGGTAATTGTTTGTTTGCAATTATGTGCCTTTTATCTGCTGAAAGTTCAAGTTTTCTTGCTTTTTTCTTAACTTCTGATTGGAAAGAAATGAAGTCAGTAAAGATCAGTGCTATATAGCAGTTACGAGTCATGGAATGGAGAAACGTGAAATTGCTTGTAATGTTGTTGGTTGGGAGTCTTATATTATTGAGTCTTGGTAGCGAAAATTCCAAGATGAATTTTAATTTCAGCCCTTTGCCAATATTTCTTTTTACTTTTTTATTCAAGACTGTGTCTAAAAGCTTTGTCCTATAATAGTTTAGCGTTTACTGCTATTTTATGTAATCGAAGAGTAAGTTTACATTCTGGGTGAAGGTAAATTGGAATATTTTGGGTCACAATGTAATAATATCAAACCTGCTAGAACGTAAAGCTCAACTTATTAGTGTTTAGAGTTTTTCATTAACTTTCTAAAATTCTATTGAATTATTAATTATCAATTTTTTATTTTTAAAATTTTCTATTAGATAGTTTAGGCGGATATATATACTGCTCAAAGCTTCTGATGCATATGTAGATGAAATGTGCAATTTCATTTGTTAGAATGTGTATCTGCTGTTGCGGCTTTCAATAAAGTGAAAGTTCAAAAAGATAAAAAGAAATTTGAAGAATCAGTGCTTCTGAGGGATATGTTTCTCATGGTAGGCCTCGTCATCAGTGGCCAATATTGATGAATGGAAATGGAAACTTAGCATGTTGTCACGCAGTGAAAAAGATCAAGAAATTATATCAAGAGATAAGAGGGACAGGAGAGACTTTGAGCAACTATCCAATCTGGCTARAAGGATGGGACTTTACTGGTACAGACCCTTGTACTTGATTATTATGTTATTTTGCACCTTTTCTTTATCCTAATTTTTAGCCTGAGCTTGTGATTCTTCTGTCGTTTTTTGAGAGAATGTTCAGTGGAATGTATGGGAAAGTGGTTGTTGCAAGCAAGAATCYGCTGCCCAACTATAGGCCAGATCTTGATGATAAGMGACCTCAGAGAGAGGTAAAAATTCAGTTCCAGTCTATTACAGGTAGGTTTATTATAATCAGCAATAGTTGTTCAAATTTATTGGACACTAGGAACACGTGCCTACGTTTGCAGGTGGTTATTCCATTGAGTTTGCAGAGAAGGGTTGAGGGTCTGCTTCAGGAACATCTTGACCGGACTCAGCTGAGTTCAGATAATGTTGATGGCTTTGCTGAAGAAACTCATTCAGTTGAACAAGTTGAAAGGAATAGTGATGAAAATGCTGATCCATCCCTAGATGGATCTGTGATGGAGAAGGTTCTTCAAAGACGAAGTTTGCGGATGCGCAATATGCAGAGGACTTGGCAGGTACTTTTTGTTGATTGCTGTTTCCATGAACTCCTTTACTACCAGGAACGCAAGGTTCAGTGACCAAAGACGAGAATTCAGCAGCATATGTGGTGCGATTATATCTATCTATTGGCTAAGATAGTTTCAAGGCTTGTACCTGAGCCACTTTGTTCTGATTCTTGTCTTACTCTGTTGTTTCTTTGTAGATTGTGTCTCCTCTCCCCTCCTCCTCAAATCTTCTTCCCAACTGATGCAGGATCAACTCATCAAAGCTGCTCCGCAATATTGAACTAGATTCTGCTAAGTTTAAGCGGAAAACTAGGCTGCACATAGTGATTAAGTTGCAGGAAGATCTGCCTAATAGAGCAAAACACATAACGAATAGGATTTTTTATGTCATAAATATGACTATATAGAAAGAAAAATAAAATAAAGAGAATAAGAGAGGACTCTTAGCCTCATACCAAGAGGGAGGGATAAACCCTAGGAATCACATRTAGGACCGTAAGGCGTGAGACCTTAGGCTTGACTGCTTCATRCAACTAGATTTACTAAGAACATAATATAGACTCTTCATGGAATGAACAAAATAGGCATAAATTATTGAATAGAGAACTCCTCTGCTGCTAGACCAAATCCTAATCTAACTGAAACTTGGACTCTTAAAAGGACAGATTACCCTGATCCTATGACAACAAAGCCTCTCAAATCAACTAAACCAACACAACCTAAAGTTCCTAAACCACAACTAAGAAACTCTGAGAATCACTGCAAATCCAGAAATTACYGAAATACCCSTGACCTCTAAAGACTCGTAAACTGAACTAAACTAAGTATTGCAGGATATTAACTCATAATCTAGAATTCCGAGACTAAAGCTAGATATAGAACCATGGTGTCACTTTGTACCTTCTTTGATCCTTTCTAAGTCCATGCTCAAGATGCAATGGTTGAAGTTCTCAAATTTTATCCTAACATTCTTCAAAACTTAAAATATGGGTTCTTTCCAGATAGGGGAGAATGAAGCTGATCCTGCAAAAATTTCTGAAAATTGGGAACGAATTCTGGAAATTGGGAACAAATTCCTACGATGTCCTCTACTTCATCCGTGTTGCCAAATCCTTTATCTTGATCTATAGTAACTAATTCAACATACGCCTATTTAGTATTCAGAAGCGCTTCTATCAAATCCATTATTTCAGCATTTGCATTTTCCTTTTGAGGTTTCATGATCTAAGGGCGTACTTGACTGACAAACCTTACCCAGATCACAACAAGAATCATGCACCGAATCTCTGTAGAACCTTTTGAAATACCACGTCTGGCAATGGTGTATTGCTTCAGAATCAGCAACTAACTCCTCTTTAAAACAAGATTTCTGATTAATGTCCCCATTCACAGATCTCAAACAATCTATTGGTGTAGAATCTGCAAGGGTAAATTCCACTGCCAAGTTTTCAGCCTCATTCTTCACCACAAGAACTCTAAATTTCAGCTTCTATTGGTTTTCCTAGCCTTTTTAAACCCTTGTTCAATAGACTGTAACTTATCTTCTTCCATAATCAACTTGAGCTTGTTAGKCTTTTCTGTTCTATGGCCTCAGTTTTTCTGAGGCCTTTAGAACCTGTGTTTTTTGTTGAAGTCAAAGGATTAAGTGTTTTATTTCTCATTGTGCATCACCTCTTGACCATAAAGCCAAGGATGACCCAATAGAATATGTGAAACAGTAGCATCACTATAAGGGCCATGAGTTAAGCAACATCTTGTGGTTATTGGAACAGAAGTACAAGTAATCCATGGTGCCTTGTGTGGTTTTGGATGTGGCTATCATGTAGCTTAAGCTTCTCAATTACATTTTAGATATGACATTCATACAACTACATCCATCAATGATGAGCTTCGAGGAGTCCTTTCCACGGCAAACTAAAGTCTGGAAAAGTAGAAGTTTCCCTCCAATCTTTGTTTTTCTATTTAGGTGCACGAAGTATAACCGATAATAAGGTGTATCTATCTCATCTCTTCAAGTTGTCATCATCAAGCTCTGGCATTTGATTTAAGTAATCATCATCTTCTTCCTCCAGTTTTTTCTCCACTGGAATTTTTAGCATTAATTTCATGGAACGCACTGGTCTCACTACTCTTAATCTGGGGGATAGTAGCCATTTTCTTGCTTTTGCTAACAAAGAGAAGTCAGGACTCTTTTCCCTTGTTTTTCGACTCCAAAGGGATCAATGTTTTTTTTCCTGATCTGTTCTCCCTTTTCAGTGGGAACTATGAAAAATAAAAACTTCCATCACAATGGGAAAAAGAACACGATTAAACTGGCTTTGGTACTAGATTGATGCAGGAAAAATCACCAAAGCTTCCCACAACACTGCACTAGATTCTGTTAAGTAAAAAAACTAGGCTGAACATAGTGATTGAATTGCTAGAAAACCTGCCTAACGGAGAAAAACACATAATTGAATTGGATTTTAATGCTAAAGCGAGACTAAAAGGTTAGATAACAAGAAAGTAAAATAAAGAGAATAAGAGAGTAGTTGTCACCCCTAGATGGAGGGGGATACACTCTAGGAGTCACACCTAGGACTTCGAAGGCATCGCACATTAGGCTTTGCACACATGACCAGATTTTATGGAGAAGATTACGTAGACTCTTTATTGATTGAATAAACCAGGCATACATTATTGAATAGAGAACTTCTGTACTTGTAGACTCAATGTCTTAAAAGGACATAATACCCTAAACCTAGAATAACAAAGATTATCAGATCAACTAAACCAACAGAACTTAAAGTTCCTAAACCATAATCATAAAACTCTAGAAATTACCAAACCGTGACCTCTAAAGACTCAAACTAAATTGAACTAAATGCCCTTTTAATTAGGCAATTCAGCACTTAGAAMTTTAGCTAATTAAGAGCTTATTAGATAAAGATTGTTTGATAGTATAATTTGGAATGTCTTAATATTTTAAGTGCCTCTTTAATCCTGTTATGAATTTTATGTGATAAGATCTTGCCTTGACATGTATCACTGAATGTGCTTAGATGTATGTGCTTAATAAATTTTTATCTACATGACAAAAGTAACATACCATCTTGTATCCTCTCCCCTATTTTTTTCCTTTTCGGCCACTGAGGGATATAAATGAGCTCCAATTTTGCTTGAATTTAGCAAATCCAATATATTTCTCCCTACCTTTCAGCTTATTATGTGTTTTTTATTTAAGAACATGACTATGCATATACAAAAATATGTGATTTTGCTGAATGTCATTCTTCATCTGGAGATGCGRCAGGCTTGGAATTTATCTTTGCAAATGCAAATAAAGCATCTTGGTTTCTAGATAATTCAAATATTGTTTTGCGCATGAAAATATTTTTTCATAATAACTAATTTAGATGGTACTGAATACAHGGATATATTAAATTATATTTATTAAGTATTTTACATTTTGAGTAATTTCCTATCCTTATGAATCCTTAAAGAATTTACAAATTTAAATGAATAAACAACCCGGAAAAAATTGTAAAAAATAAAAATATTCAGAGTTTGTCTAATTGGTTATCAAAGGCTCAAACAAAATTCAACATTCAGATTCAAACATTATAAAATAAATTTTACTGTCTCGAAATTCAGCTACTCATCAGAATTCAGCATGTTCAGACACAGTTTTGTGAAAAGGGCCCAAGCATTCCAAGATATTGACTGATAAACTGGAATCTCCGAGACTAAATCCAAATTATGGAACTGTTTCTTGATTTAGAACTTTCAAAGACTTAGACCGTTCCATGTTCTGCATTACGATGGTTTGACACATTTAGTTCCCCCCTCCCCTTCCTTTGCATAATAGCTTTCCAATTTCTCTACTGACAGCCTTTAAAATAATGCATACATAAATACATTTGCATTGATACAACTCGAAGTTGCTCCATACTAACTTTTAGAACCTTCTTATCAGAAGTTTTAATCATTGCTTGTTTATTTCTGCCTAAAGCTCTTTATATTTGGCTTATTTTGAATCTAGTCATAGCAGAAGCCTACCACATGAGTTTCAGAATGCAAATCTTTTGGTAAAGCACTAGTTAAAATTCTGCTATTATGAATTCAATCATGCTTCCCTTTCCTGAATTCTGTAGCTAATGATATCGGCGTAGAACATGATATGCATTCTTTTGGATGCCATTCTTTTTGCTGGTCCGAACACTAATCATGCTTCAAACAATTTGATCCTTGTTGGATGAGTATATTTTGTATTTGATATCATCGATTAAATGCTGCATGGATCTGTTTCTGATGCTTGTATCTTGAAGGGTGTGCTCTTATGATGTAGGAATCACCAGAAGGAAAGAGAATGGTTGATTTCCGGAAGTCTCTGCCTGCATTCAGGGAGAAGGAAAGGCTGCTGCAATCTATCGCCCGTAATCAGGTCTGGATACTGAAATTTTTACTCTCTGTTTAATGTTGACATAGTGTAGCAAATAGAATGAGACCATGTTTATGTTGAAAGGAGAGTTCCCCTTCAATATTGGCTGTAATTTCGGTTTTGAAATTCGACTTTGAATTTGGGCTGCATGCAGTATGGAAATGAGATTGCTATTTAGGAGATAATAAAGTTTTAAAGTATTTTTTATTTTATAGGTGGTTGTAATTTCTGGAGAGACTGGATGTGGGAAGACCACTCAACTCCCTCAGTACATCCTAGAGTCAGAAATAGAAGCTGGCCGTGGTGCATTTTGTAACATAATTTGCACTCAGCCTCGCAGAATATCTGCCATGACTGTTGCAGAGAGGGTGTCTACGGAGAGGGGAGAACCTCTTGGTGAATCAGTAATCCTTTTAACTCTACTTATTAGCTTTTAATATTATTTGTTCACCACTTGCTAAAAAGATAGTTCCCACTTGGAAACTTCTTCATTAGTCACTGGCATTCAACCGTAAATTTTTGGTAGGTTGGCTATAAAGTACGGTTAGAGGGAATGAAAGGAAAAAATACACACCTTCTTTTCTGTACTAGTGGTATTTTACTTCGCCGGCTTTTGAGTGACCACAACCTGGATGGTATAACCCACATTTTTGTGGATGAGATTCATGAGAGAGGGATGAATGAAGGTATATATCTTATTATTTGTTTTCTCTTATCTTGGTTTCCCTGTGAAAGTGCTTGAAATGTGGTTCTCAATATATGCTTTTCCGGTTCTCTTTGTCAGATTTCTTGTTGATTGTGTTGAAGGATCTTCTTCCACGACGTCGGGATTTACGATTGATTTTGATGAGTGCCACTCTAAATGCCGATCTGTTCTCCAGTTATTTTGGAGGAGCACCAATAATTCACATTCCGGTAAATTCATAATATATATATTAATGAGTTTTGCAACTTTTCCTTGATTTTGTGCCTTCTCTATTCTATATTTAGGATATAGGCCCTGCAGTTCATGTTATTTCTTCAATGAAACTTAATGAAGTTTTCCTGAATTTGGAGAATGGCACCGCGATTAGCTAGAGCTTAGTTTTGGGTATACGCTTTCTGATGGGAGAATAGGATGCAACTGCTATAGAACTTAGTAAAGCAGGATACTTCTTTTGTTTTGGACTTAATTTTTATTAGAAGTTCTGGTCCTGTTTGATAGCTTTAGTACAAAATTCTAATTGTTACTCTCCGTTGACTTGTTGGAATCTAATTATTTATGTATCGGCAGATAGGAACCTGTAAATGCTTCCCCCCCCCCTTCCAATGAAACCTAACTTACGGATAAACAATTGTTATGAAGAGTGAAAAAATTCTCAGTTAGAACCTAATGCAAAAAGCCAATCCAACCTGGGAAGATAAGTAGGGCTCTTTTCAGCCAATTAGTGCTGGCGTTGCTTAAATAGAAAGTAAGAATCAAAAGGCACTTGGTGGAACACAATCTCATATCAGCATKTTCTCTTGCTTAATTTTCATTTTTCTGAAAAAAAGTTGAGGGGTTTCTGAATAGTCCTTTGCAATTGGACGTCCATTCAAGCCTTTCTCTATTCAAGTTTTTCGTCTATGCAAACAATGCAGGGTTTCACATATCCGGTGAGAGCTCACTTCCTGGAAGATGTACTAGAAATAACTGGATATAAGCTTACTTCATTCAACCAAATTGATGACTATGGACAAGAAAAGGTTTGGAAGACACAAAAACAGCTAGCTCCACGAAAGAAAAAGAATCAAATAAATACACTTGTTGAGGTAATGGAGCACACTGCATTTCAACCCTCTGTATAAGCATCTCCTTTGTCATTATGCTTGATTTATTTTAACTTTGCTGCATCACCTTGTATGCTTAGGATTCAGGCACATAAAATGGTTATAATTTTTGAGGCAGTTAGCTTTGAAGAAGCATGCACCTCATATAGTTGGGTCTTAATGCTTGATTTTTCTTAAAGCAGGCTAGTTTTGAAATTTCCTGAATATGTTATTTCTTATTTTCATGTTTTAAGTTTTCATTGACTTTCTCGTTAGATGTTACATAGTATATAGCAGGTTTGTGTACCGTGTACTTCTCATGAAATGGTTTCTCAGTCATCTAGATAAAGCATCCTTAGCCTATATATGTAGTCWGTCACTTCTTTCTCCCTCCACRATCAGTCCATCTCCATCTCTATTTTCCCCTCTTCATCTTGTTCTCCATATCTTGGCCTTTTTTTTGGCAGAGTGAAATTTTTCCTATGCTTTTCTTTAGCCAGCTTTTACTTTAGATGAACCATAAATACATATCTTCTTTAAGTATTATAATTGGGTCCATGGTGTCAAGCATGTGCCCTGCCTTGCTTCTTGTACCTAAGCCATGAGAGAATGCACCTGGTGCCTTTTTCCACGGTGCACAGATGATCAGAAGACTAAGAACCCCAGAAAATGCTTAGCAAAGGGAAGCTCAAATGCTGTGCAAAATAAAATGACACATCTAACGTGGTTCTTTTGCTAGACAGATCATAGAGATCCAAGATTGAGAGTAGAGATACTATTATGCTTGGTAGTAAATCTTTGTCCAACTTCTCATGCCTTTTCTGCAGGGAGCAATTTACTTGTAGTACTAATTAATGCTTCTTTCTAAGTCGACTTGTGCTTCTGTTAAAATCATTTGCRGATCACTCTTTCATGTGTATATAATGAGTCCTCCATATCATACCTTTGAAATTACCAGATTTTGATATGTTTAAAGTTTATTTTTTGGTTATCTGACAGGATGCTTTGAGTAATTCAAACTTTGAGAATTACAGTTCTAGGGCACGTGACTCACTCTCTTGTTGGACACCTGATTCTATTGGATTCAATCTTATAGAGGCTGTTCTATGTCACATCTGTCGGAAGGAAAGACCCGGTGCTGTGTTAGTCTTTATGACTGGTTGGGAAGATATTAGTTGTTTGAGAGAKCAACTGAAAGCTCATCCTCTCTTAGGAGACCCGAATAGGGTATTGCTACTTACATGCCATGGTTCAATGGCGACCTCTGAACAGGTGATGAATTTTCACTGAGTTGCAWGTTCCATTAGTGATTGTTACCATGAATATCTTTATTGCAATTGCCGTTCTCATAATATTTGTTGTTGTTTGGCGGCATTCTTGTAGTCATCTCTTAATCAAATGATTGTTACTCTTTATCTGTCTGAATGGTTGTCTTGGGATTTTAATTCAAGAAACTGATCTGCCTTTTTCATTCTTTGTTCAGGTAAGTWGTCATGTCTTACTATTTGCCACTGGGTTGCAATTAATTGGTTATTATTTTCATGGAGATAGAGTAGTTAAGAAGTAACAAGATTYCCAGATCTGAGACTTTATGGTGTGTTAKTATGAAATAGAAGGCAGTTGAAGTKGAGAAAGTTTGATTTTGGAGGATTTTGAGGAGAATGATCCCCCAATATCTAACTGTAAACTGTCAAAAGGTGAAGTTATTGGAAGGAAGTGTTGGAGCACTTTGTGATCTTATTAAGAGGGCTTATTGATAAGTTGAAGCTTTTATTCTTTGATCTACTTAGGTACTTGGTGTGTATAGAATATCTCGATATTGACCTGGTGGTCTGTGATGTTGCCCGAATGATGTGGTTTTATCATGAGATAGAGGAGGAAAACTGCATACATTTGGCTTTGGGGCSCCAATCCTTGTCTTCCTTTCTTTGTCTTCTCTTTTATGTATCTAGATCCGAAAGTATACGCATCTTTTGGGCACAAACAGCAAATTTCATCAAAAGAAAAGATATAGTTTCAATATAAAAGTTTCAAGGCAATCTTCCACGTAAAAATGCCCCTTTGTACTGGTTCTATCTTGGATAAATGTGGGATGCTAAGAAATATTTGGGTTATATTGACATTGGATTAGTAGATCAAATTTTGATAGGAATGTTAAAGCTACCTTCGCAATGTGCGTGGGTCTACCAGGTTGGCTGTAGTACTTGCATGCTGGTGTTCCTGATGCTAAGATGCTTTTCTTCTGCATTTCCCAGGTTTGTAAAGAGGGAACTTTTCTTTCATTTGGAATCATTGTGGATATGGCATGACGTGACTTTCCATTACAATTAAGCTTTTCTATGTCCCAAAGGCTAATTGGGGCTCTGTTTGACAACCCAATTCAGCCCTTAAAAACTGAATGAATTAAGATCTTATTAAGTCGTTTGGTAATATAATCTTGCAATGTCTTAATAGGTTAAGTGATTCTTAATTTCTTTTATAAATTTTAAGTGATGATATTCCAATACATTAGGACATTGCAAATTAGATTACCAAATTCAGTATTCAAAATCAGACATACAAAGAGAATTTTAAGTAAATATTTAGTGTTTATAAATTCAACTACTTTTTAGACTTCAATTTTATGAAAGGGGCCTGAGCCAACYTTTTTACCTTGCGAAGTAGCAGCTTAATTTTAGGAAAGAAATGATAAGATTGTGAGTAGCTAAATTTTATTCAATCAAAGAAACCCAGAAAATTTGCATAATAACAGAGATATACTCTCAGTATAACCTCCTTAGAGCCTAATTCCTTCACTACTCAGAAATCTCATACCTCCTATATTCTCTTTCTCCTACCTTATAGAAATATTCCTAACAAACTCTCAACTGATGTCAGAATCAGTTAGAGGCTAGTGCTGACTAGATAGGAGTCTTCTTACGCATAGCATAAGTGAATTTTACTGGTGGCTTATCAAGAAATAGTATTGGTAGCTTTTAGGAGGCTCTCCTCATTCCAAACTAGGAAGCCCGATTGCCTTTTTTCTGTTCTGTTTGAGTTGAAGGCAAGAGCTTTTTCTTCATAAAGGTTGCTTAATGCCCTATACATCGACACTTTTAGTGCTGCTACGGTACTTAAAAGAATGGCAACTACAAAGTTGACATCAGCCGCCTTAAAGTTAACTGTGGATGCTTCAAGTCAGTTCACTTAGGGTTTCCATTGACAAGTAAGATGCAATAGAGTATCCTAGTTTTTGAAAGAACAAAAGGAATATAATGATGAAAAAATCCTTGCAATTGCAAGGCTACTTTGGAATGCCTTAAAACTGGTTGTCAATAAGGTGAATTGAGGTTGGTCTTCAATGGGACTGGCAGCTTGAGTATGAGTTTGAAACATATCCGATGTGCATTTATTTGCTTTTAGGAAGCTCATTAGATAGCTTGAAAATGTGCAAGTGACTTACTTTCTGCGGTAATTTGAAGGTATGCAAAGCTCAAGTATTGGAAATGAAGAATAATTTTCTTCTCTCTGCCCTTGAGAGTACATAGCTTGTACCCACGTGTATAGACATTTTGTCAACTTTTACGTTTTCATACAACTGTTCTAGTAGCCCTTCCTCTCATGTATAGCCTATTTCTGTAGTGATAAAATTTTATCTAATTTGAATAGTCATATGTACAAGTTTCCATTTGGCTCTTTATTTGCTATTTCTTGAAAAATGAATTGAAATATACCAGGCTTTTAGTTACTCTTTTGCCTCCTTTTGATAAATTTTATAGTTAAGAGCAAGTTTCTGGTTTCTGAAGTGAAGTTGAAAAATGGATGTAGGTCCCAAATCCCATGTCCTTGCTTTTGTTCCATCTAGAATTGATCATGACTCTCTCCTCTCATCTTCTCTTGTTTTGGAAAGAATTATTCATTCTGCTGTTGACTTCGGAGAAAAGATTCCATACTTGAAGAAGGTTCACCTCCTATGTCTATGCACACATACACGGAGACACACAGACATCTTCGAATTCCAAATTGGAGCCCACATCTTCTGACTGTCTGAACATGAATGTCTACTTATGCTTTTCAATCTAAATGTCCACCACTATTTTCATTTAGAAAGAGAAAGATATAAATGTGAGTTATCAAGGCATGGGTCATGTAATAATTCTTCGGTGGCAAGATTGTAAAATTTTTAAGCTTCAAATACTGTCCTATATCTTTGTTCTAAGTCAAATGTGGACACTTAGTGTAAGTTTTAGAGAGTAATATMTGCACACAAGTAACTATGAATCTTCTTAAAATATAAGGTTATGGAATTAAGTGGTTCACACCAAGTAGGACGTGGCCTGCTGAAGGTCCTTGAATCTTGAAATTCGTAAACCAACTTTAGCAAGATTGCAGATATGAGTCCTATCCATGTTCTGTTTTGAAGTTACTTAGAGATGAGGAATGACTTGCCTGAATATGTTTTCTTTGCATTCAGTTACTATTTAAGATTCTTATCTTGAAAAGAAAAGACAATTTCCATGGAGGATAACTATGATTTATAGTGGAGGGAACCAAGTTTCTGAACAGCTGACTGCAGATCTCCTTGTTATGACACATTCATTTGTTTGTATTTTCATTGTAGCRTAACTTTAATAAAAGTAGCATTCCTAATTTTGGGATTCAAGATGGATTTGCACATAAGCCTGCRTTATGTTGTTTCTTATTGGGGGATTGATGTTCAACAACAGGTAAATTTAAATGTTTAGTTATTGAGATTAGTAAGACTGTCGGGGGAGTGCATTGGCTAAGATCTGCATGACATAATGGAAAACTCTATCTCAGCTTTAGCATAAGAGCCTTTTTGGTCGCTCATTTTTTAAGCTCAAACTGGCTTCTAAGTTGTGAAAACTCTATCTCACCTTTTAGCATTTCTAAACCTGGTTTTCCCATCATTAAGAAAGCTTTGGGGGGCCCAACCTTTTGAGAAATTCTAGATTCATACTTCGTGTCCAGTTGTACATTCTCGTAGTAGATATCTAACTTTAATTAAATTTATCATGTTTCTTTTATTTGAATTGCTATCTATTAGCAATTAGATAATTTCTTAAAATACTAATACCAAAATTTGACATCTTTCTTCAATGAAACAAAATTATTATTTTAAAAATCTAATATGTTTTCATTTTTGATTTAATAGGAGCGGTAAGTATCTTTGATGGTTATTTTGAACTTTTTGTGATTCAATATCATGTCAAATAAAACGGCAAAATACATAAACTTATTAACCATCTAATTCTGGTTTTCTAAATGAAATTACTAAATGTACAATTGATAAAATTACGTTTGACTACTGTTAAATAGAATTGGCTCTAAGTCTGTTGTTTTTATGTTCTGATGAAAATTATCWATTCAAGTCTTTCTCATATTGACAATCTGAAAGCAAAAATCATTATGATCAACCAGTGGTAAACTTCCAATTAGGTGAAGACTTAATTGATTGCTCAACTGCACATGCTTATGCAGCTTTATCAGCAGTAGATTGCTTTATGGTCCTTTTATGGTAGACGCATGTGTGGAACTCATTCTGAGATATCACTGGACATTCTTTATTCCACACATTTATTTCTCTAGTCTATCTACTGTTACAAGAACAAGAAAGTTTACTAATCTTGACATGCATTCTGTAATTTATTTTCCTTTACTTTTGGGCTGAAAAGCAAGCTTCATAAAAGTCTAGGATTTTCTAGGAGTTGGTGTCTGGTCAGAATTTCTGGTGCTCTCCATGTATATAGAACTTGTTTTTGTGGATTATATCAGCTAAACTTCAGTGTAGTTTTACTTGGTTTACTTGAGTGCAGTCTCATATATTTCTATTTAGTTTTACTTGGTTTACTTGAGTGCATTCTCATGTATTTCTATTTCCTTACAAAAGGTCCTGGTAATTTCTTGAATTTTCATTGCCTACTTTCTTTTCAGGATTTGATTTAATTATTTTTTTATTGAATGCGCTTTAGTTGTTGCCTCGAACAGAAACTCATATTCGAGAGGCCACYTGCAAATATTCGTAAAATTGTACTTGCTACTAATATGGCTGAAGCAAGTATTACAATCAATGACATAGTTTTTGTGGTTGATTGTGGAAAAGCCAAGGAGACGACTTATGATGCACTCAATAATACTCCTTGTTTACTACCTTCTTGGATATCACAAGCTTCTGCTCTGCAAGTGAGTTATTTCTACTCTCTGCCTCTGCTTTACTTAGTGGTTCTTGAATAATTGCATTTCATTTAGTGATACACAATTTTGCCGAGTTCATGCCGGTTTAGCAGAGTATGGATTTCTTTTAGATCAGATGTTTGTCAACATTTGTGGGTGGTCTTTCAAGATATTTCATTAGCCATATTTTTATTTGTTCATGAAATATTTGCTTATGCTGAAACAGGAAATGCTGTAGTGTTGATGAGGTGGCTTACCTGAATAGTAACTTTTGTGGGTTTGATGATAACTAATTTGATAAAAGCGGTAAAATTTCTCAGGGAAACAATAGAAGTGGCAACTTCCATGGGTTTGATGACAATTAATCTGACAAAGGCAGTGAGTTTCAGACAGAAATGCTAAATTTCAAATTACCTTCATAGCGGTGATAAAATTTTGAGAAAACTTACCATTTTCTTGTTGAGACTCACAAAAGTTACTATCTTGGTCGGAACTCATTCGGCCCAGCATATTTCATTCTACTGAGATATTCAGAGAAGTTGTCCCATAGTAGTGTGGAAATTTCTTTTAGCTTTCATGTGAGGTTCGAGAACAACCTATATTCTTCTCTAAATAGGTGCCTTGTAAAAATGCAGGTATATCAGGACTCATGTGTTTCTTTGCTAGTTAATCTTGGCATAAAACCTTCTTCTCCTTTTATTTTGTGATAGTTTCTTTTGCATCTATACGATGTACCTGTATTGTAGATCTAATAATTCRAATTAAAGAGCAAGTATCAAATTGTGACTTCTRTAAGTATACATGTTTAGATATACAAGTGTCATACATTTACTGATTGCTTGCAGAGAAGGGGTAGAGCTGGCCGTGTGCAACCAGGTGAATGTTTCCACTTGTACCCCCGATGTGTTTTTGAGGCCTTTGCTGAATACCAACTTCCTGAACTGTTGCGGACACCTTTGAACTCTCTTTGCTTGCAAATAAAATCTTTGCAAGTTAGAAGCATAGGAGAATTCCTATCATCTGCTTTGCAGCCTCCTGAACCACTAGCTGTGAGTATTTACTTTTTGTTTCTCTGATCTCAAGCCGTTTTGTAGTTATATTCTATGAGATTTTCTATCCTATCAAGTTAAAAACCATACTCATTGACCAGATGTTTACTTTTAGGTACAGCTGCTTATATTTTTTCCCGTCTGGAGTAAAAGAGAATGATTTACTTCTTCAAAGAAGAATAGAATACCATATTTAGGCAATGAAAATAAGACTTACAAGCCCTTGAAAAGAGAGAGTTTTCCTGCGAAGCTGGATAAGCCTGAGGCTACATGAAAATAAGTAGTTTAGGAAGCTTTTCATAGTTGGTCTCCATAGTCTTATGTCAATACTCTACTTTTAGTTCAAAGTACTATTCTCCATGAATGGAGGGGAGCAGGGAAGTTACTGGAGAAGATATGTGGTAGGACAGTCATTTTAAAAATATTTTGCAGGGGCAAAAGTTTAAACTCGAAAGATTTTTCTTAAAAGAATCTGATTTCCTTTAACAGATATAGGGGAAATTCAAAATTATTTCTCTGGCCAGGAAGGAGTTTTTTCTTTTCTTTCACGCTTGGGGGGGGAGGGGGGGGGGATTGGCCGGGCTAAATAATAATGACGACTTTTTCTGGCAAAAAGTTTGTAGGTGCAAATATATGAACTTAAAATAATTATGGGGTGGAGGATGGCAGATCCGCCTCTGCCCTATAATGTGATGGTACATTGATTTTGGTGGCTGTCTTCAATTTACTGAAGTGCAAAGTTTCATGTAATGCAGGTTCAGAATGCTGTAGAATTTTTGAAGATGATTGGTGCACTAGATGAAAATGAGAATCTTACACATCTTGGTATGGTTTGTTTCCAAATATTTGTCCCCCTTTTGGTTTTGTCTTTTGCCTGTGGTGGGTGGGCCATGGGATAGTTCTCATTGGTTGGTTCTTTGATCTGACAATTTCCTTCTCATCCAGGAAAGTTTTTGTCAGTTCTTCCTGTGGATCCCAAGCTTGGGAAAATGCTCATAATGGGTGCTATTTTTCGTTGCTTTGATCCTGTCTTGACTATTGTGGCTGGCCTTAGTGTGAGGGATCCTTTTCTTCTGCCTCAAGATAAAAAAGAYGTGAGCATGTAGCTGAAATATCATCTTTTAGTGTTAATACAGGTTTATTTATTTTTGGTATTACTTAATTTTCTATTCTTTTAAATTATTAATATCGATATTTACTCACATTTTTATTTATGTTATTTTTATATGTACTGTTTTTAAGCAAGTTAAAGATTACAATCTAGTGGTTTTGGCCATGATATCTTGCGTGTGCTCTAGAATCAGTTAGAAAAATGCATCCAACAATAAACTTACAAGGTGCTTGGTTGATTTCCAATTCTGTGGTCACAAATCTCAACCTAAAACCTAATTGAAAAAGAATGATGAAGATTTAATGAGGAAAAATTGAGAGATTTTCTGAATTCATGTAAACTGGCCCAGATAAGAAATGCAAATGGTTCTAGAATGCTACTGATTGCAAAGAACATAGTGGTTGATAATGACAATCTGCTTTAGTGACTTCCCTGATTATGATTAGTATGAATAAATTGATAATTATTTTGTGGTCTGCTCTTCAATGAATATTGATCTATGTCAGTTTCTTTTTCTCTTTTTTCCCCCTTCTCTTTGATAAATAAATACTGGTTTCCATCCATTTGGACGCCAGTGTGCACAAGTGTTCTATCCACTATTGTAAAACTGCTCTTATCGATGATTTAGCCTTAAATAATAATAATAATTATGATTACAATAATAATAATAATAATAATAATAATAATAGTTATATATTATCATCATAATAATCATTGTCATCATTGTGTTGCTTCTGAGATTTTCTTCTTTGTATGACATCCTTGGACTTCGATATTATACATGCAATGTTTTTGCTAATCCTAAGTTCTTTTGAGCCTTTCGACCTAGTTTGGGAGTTAGGTGAGAAAATAAAAGAAGAGAAAAGATAAGAAAGGGAGAGAAAATAGGAGAAGAGAAAGTATAAAGCTTTCCTTCCGAGGAGTTTCGAAGTTTAGGAAAGAAAAGGGAAGATCTTATTTATTTTTTWWTTWWTTWWTTTTTTTGGGATCTGGATGGAATTCTGGTTAWAAGATACTACATTTATTACCTTCATCCATTTCTTTTGTTTGAGAGTTGGAGAGAAGGAAAGAAGAGATTAGGGGTAAAAAACTGGAAGGACAGTAAATTCTTTATATACTTTCTCTTCTCTCCCTTTCTTCCCATTTTCTGACAGAAAACTTTGGAGAGAAAGGGGGCCATATCTTTCTTTCCAATTCCTTCCCTTTCTCTTCATTTCTTTCCACTCAAAACTCTCAAAGCAGAGAACTTTTTTTTTTTTTTTTTTTAATCTCCATTTCTCTCTGTTTCTTTCCACCCAAGCCAAGCTTAATCATCTTAGATTTGTTGCAGAATCCTTGTTTATTTTTTGGCTTCAATCCAGCCATCCTTGTCTTGTAATGTGTTAAGGGGTATTGGTTGAAATAATGGACGTACTTGTTTCCGTTGGTGAATTCTTCCATTAACTTCACAATAAAAATATTGGGTCAAATGGGGTCGATAATCTATTGTAAAATGGAAATTATAMAGGTTATTTTACAGTGATCTTTATTATTCTCTTCTCTTGGAGGGGGATGTCATGTAAAATATATGGAAGATGACAGTTTCTTGTCCTTTTTCTTTGGAGGTGACCTGGTTGTTCATTTAGACAATTAACAACCTTGGTGCATAATTTATATTAAGTGGTTTCCTTTTTTTTTTTTTTTTTTAATTTTAATTTTTATATCCATGTGGTCAGATGAAAGAGCTGATGATTCTGTTGATCCAATAGCTTGCCTCGGAAATTTGGTGTATGTTTCTTGTCTCTTTGAAATTATTGGGCAAGTTCCTTTAGGTAAGGGCCATTTTAAAGCGGGGAATTCCAACTTTTGAGGGGAAAGAGAAAACAGATCTGGTTTAGCCCGTTTATGTCTGCTGCGGGTCTCATGGAAAGAAGGGATCTTGCTTCTGGAGGAAAATAAGGGAAAGGATCTCGTTTCTGGAGAAATAAGTGTTGAAATCAGAATACAGGCTTCAGACTTTTTCTAGAATATGGGAGGCATTTCCACTCACGACCTTTGAAAGAGTTCTTGTCTGGCATTTTCAGATATAACTTTCCTTTTTTCCCCCCTTCTAAAACCATGGTAAAGCTGCTATTGAGTCTGCCCTTATTTTTCCTCTCAGCCTTGTTTGCACATTGTGCAGGTACAAGGACTGCTTCACCTTTTTGGGCTGTTAAAGATGCACAAAACCGTTATTCAAAAAATATTTTGGGTTTGGAAAACACGTGTAGAAAAAGTTTGATGGGCTGAATGAATTGCATTTTGAAGTCAAAGCAAAAATCTCTGTTAAGCTAGGCCACCTGGCTGAATTTTTTATAGGAGCGGTTATTCTAGGTTTTCTCCACTTGGCTGGTTTGAATTTTTTATATGAGAGGGAGTTCTGGGTTTCTTTTTTCTTCCCTTTTTTTGTGGTCGGGTGGGGGCGATCAATCAACTGTATGTAGTTGGAATGTACTTTCCTTGAATTTGAGTGGAATGTTGACTTCTTTATTGGGTTAAATCTCTTGATAGGATTGAGACAATGATGACTACAGTCAGATGCAGAGTTCAATAAATATTTTTGTATGATAACTGTTGAAAAAGATGTCTATTTTATTGCATTATAAATTTAGGATCGTTTACACATATACATATAGACAATTGCAGCTGCTAAACTAGGAAAGCAAATTAGGAAATTAGAGAATCCCTTAATCTTAGGCTAATTCCCTATAATCATCTAATTTCGTGAAATCAGGTGTTATGACACAAAATACATGTTTGCTGCACTCCCGCTCAAGCTGTTGAATGGATGTTATCCATTCTAAGTTTGTCAACTGAACTCTGTCCTAGACAGCCTTTTTGTGAATATATCTGCTAGCTGATTCTTTGTAGACAAGTGGAGGGCAGATTAAGCCACTAAAATGCCTGCTAACCTCTATATGCTTTGTGCAATATGTTGCATTGAAATTTGTGCAATGCTGATAGCCAACTTATTATCACAATACAATCTCATTCCCTTCCCACTTGTATCTTTGGATCTTCTAAAATTATCTTCAGCCACAGGATCTCATGGATCCCAAGTGTCATTTGACCTGAATTCTGCTTCTGCACTCAATCTTGCTACCGTGTTTTGTTTCTTACTCCTTCAGGTGACCAGGTTTCTGACCAAGAATGTGCAATAATCTGAGGTTTATCTTTTATCATCTATCGACCCTGCATAATTTGCATCAGTATAGGGGCTTCAATTCTCAATCCTTCTCCTCGTTTGAACAAAATGCCCTTGCGAAAATTCCTTTCCAAGTGAACCCTTTAAGAAGTGTAGTATTCTATCTACAGCCCTGAGATCCGTTTCTTTGAGATTATGCATAAAAAGACTTCCACATTGACAATTTATGTTATATCTGGTCTAATGTGTGATAAATAAATAAATTACCCACCAAGCCTCTGATAATTGCCCTTGTCAATTGTGGCATTTGGTACATCGCATAGTTTATAATTGGGCTCTATGGGTGTGTCAATCAGCTTACATCCCAATTTACCAGTATCTCGTAGAAGATCAATCACATACTTCGATTGGGATATAAAGATCCCTTGTTGAGAGTAGGCTACTTATGGGCCAAGAAAATATTTCAGTTTATCAAGCTCTTTGATCTCAGATTCTTTCACCAAGCACCTCTTTAACTTTTCAATTGTTTCCATATCATCTCATTATGTTATCCACATAAAGCAATAACCCTGCGACCCTCCATGAGTTGAATGTTTCACGAACAAGGTATGATCACCTTGGCTCTGTCTGAATCCAAGGTTCAATACAACCTCGGTGAACCTTCCAAACCAAGCTCTTGAAGATTGTTCGAGTCTGTAAAATGCCTTCTTCAATATGCATATGATTTGGTCTTCATTTGTGGAACTGAATCGAGTGGGAAGTCCAGTATAAACTTCTTCAAGGTTGCCATGTAAGAAAGCAACATCAATTGTTGGAATTTCCATCCAGAGTTGGTTGCTCTTGACAATAATACTCTCACCTTATTCATTTTCACAACAAAAGCAAATATTTCAAGATAGTCTGTTGTAGKTCTCTGTCATAGGTCTGAGTATAACCTTTGGACTGGTCTTGCCTTATACCTCTCGAATGAGCCATCAGGCTTATATTTAGCGGTAGAGACTCATTTACACCTACTGGTTTATTCACCTTGGCAATTTTGCCAAATCCTAAGTTTTGTTCTTTTCTAGAGCATCAGTCTCAGTCCTTATAGCATTTCTCAATTCTCATCTCCTAGTGCTTCAGGCAATGTTTTGTGAATGTTAATACTATTAAGGCGATTGAGAGATGCSATATGGTTAAGAGATAGTTTCTTGTATGACATGAAAAGATACAAATGATGTTGGGTACAAGTCCTAGTCCCTTTGTTCAAACCTATAGGGATGATTATTTTCTTTTTGGGTATCTGGCACATTAGGATTGGGAGAAGTAGTTGGACTACTTACCTCAACATTCACTGGGTTTAGATTAGATGATTGCACCTGCACTGGTTGGGAGTATGGCCTTCTCTTCCTTGCATAAACCTGAAGCGGAGAAGCATTGTTTATTTTGTGCTACAGGTGTAGGAGGATCATTTTCTACTGAAACAGGAAAGATACAAATGATGTTGGGTACAGGTCCTAGTCCCTTTCTTCAAACCTATAGGGATGATCACTTTCTTTTTGGATATCTGGCACACAAGGATTGGGAGAAGTAGTTGGACTACTTACCYCATCATTCACTGGGTTTAGGTTAGATGATTGCACCTGCACTGGTTGGGAGAATTGCMTTCTCTTCCTTGAATTAACCTGAAGCGGABAAGCATTGTTTATTTTGTGCTACAGGTGTCGGAATATCATTTTCTACTGAAACAGGAAAGATACAAATGATRTTGGGTACAAGTCCTAGTCCCTTTCTTCCAACCTATAGGGATGATCACTTTCTTTTTGGATATCTGGCACATTAGGACTGGGAGAAGTAGTTGGACTATTTACCTCATCATTCACTGGGTTTAGGTTGGATGATTGCACCTGCACTGGTTGGAGAATTGCCTTCTCTTCCTTGAATAAACCCGAAGCGGACAAGCATTTTTTATTTTGTGCTACAGGTGTAGGAGGATCATTTTCTACTGAAACAGGAACATTAGTGTCAGCAGGATCTTGCTCGATAGGTGAACTTGCAAAAAGAGCCGTGGAAATGAATTGAACATCTTGAACAGGGGCTGGCTTGAACTGGACAGATGGATTTAGACTCAAACAGGACTGGAATGGGAGAAGACAATCAAGAGGAAGGATAGTATCTTTATCCTCATCATCCATAAATGTCATCTCCCCTTGAAGATGAAGATTGTGAAAGTATTGATCATCCTCCACAAAGGTGACATGGGCATACATATAAAYGTTCTGTGTGGGAGGATGATAACACGTATAGTCTTTCCAAGTTGGCGAGTAACCAACAAAGAAACATTTGAGAGCCCTTGGATCAAGTTTGCTCCTATGTTGAGAATGTCCATGAACGAAGGCAACATAATCATGTATTTTTTGAACATGGTTGTTGCTGGCATTGAAGTTGGGATAGAATCTTGAAAGACTTGTGCTGAACTCTAAAAATCAAGCACCCGCACGGGGAGTCTATTTACAATTTGAGCTGAAATTAACACATCTTCTCCCAAATAATATATTGGGACTTGTTTTTGGAAAAACAAGGGTCAGATGCTTGCTAGAAGATGTCCTTTTTTGGAAAGATGACTCATAAATGATGCCGMGATTCTGAAAGAATGAAGAAAGGGTTTAACTAAAACAATATTTTGCATGCTTAGATCGAAATCGTTTAATTCCCATTCCAAACTTATGTTTGGAAATTGAGAAATTTTGGAAATACTAGACTCGCATCTGATTAGTTTTTTAGAAGAAAAATCCAAGTCATACGAGTACAATCCTCAATAAATGAAACAAACCAGTGTGCCCCAGAAATCTTGGGTGCAATAGAAGGCCCAAATGTCACTATGGATAAAAGCGGATGGAATAGATATTCTTTCATTGCTTTTTGGGAAAACAGCACGTTTATGCTTTGTAAGTTAACACATGTCCCAATGAAAGTTTTCAAATGCAATTTTATTGAATAGTGGAGAAACAGAATTAATGACATGAAACATGGATGACCAAGATGAATTGGTGAAGCCAGATCTTATCTTTATTAGATTTAAATAACTTGTAAAGGAATGACAAAGGCAAATGATTCTCAACCTTATGTTGTTCACTCAGTTCTTCAAGATAAATAAGGCCATCTCTCTCCCTAGCATGTCAAATCATCTTTCCTGTACCTCGTTCCTAGAATGCACAATGAGAGGAGTAAAAGATCACCCTGTAGTTAGCATCTTCGGTTAGTTTCTGGACAGAAGATGTTGSTGAACAATTTTGGGAAATGGAGAGCATTTTTCAATGCAAGTGAATCATTAATAAAGATGCCTCCTTGACCCGCAATGTCAGTTATGGTGATTTTCCTATTTCTAGGATAGGGTGTGTATGAGATATATTTTGTCGAGGAAAAGGTCATATGATCTATGGCTCCTGAGTTAATGACCCATGCTTTAGGGATATTTTCCAAAGCCTTACCAAGGATGAGAAGGAATGGATATACATGAAAAGGCTAAATTACTAGTACTTGCCAAAGGCTATGGCTTTTCCAGTATGCTGAAGAAATCTTTCAATCTCTCAATATCATTTTTATTGAGCCCAGGAAGTGTTCTTGTTGGTGTTACTTCCGGTTAGCTGCATCCTGACCATATGAGCTTGAACCAGTCTTGTTCCTTCGCCCCTCCCTCATTCATTCTTCCATGGCCTTCCATGGAGCTCCAATGCTTTTCTTTGGTGTGACGAGGTTTTTACATTAGGTGCAAAACAATTGTCTTGATTAAAGGGTTTCATATGTGGCTGACTTCAGCGGTATCTGACATGGCTCAAGAAGAACCAAGGAAAAGAAAAAGGCAGAAAATTCTGGAATGGGAACCAGAATAAGCGAAAAGAATTCTGGAATGAGAACCAGGAAAAAGTGAAAAGAATTTTGGAATAAGCAGAAAATTTACAGGTTTTAGGAGGGATATGAAATTTCCAGAGAAAGAGCCATCAATTCTATTGTATTCTTTAGGATTATTTACACACACACACACCCACACACACACAAACACAGACACACACATAATATATATATACAAGAAATCCCCTAAGCTTAGGCTAATTCTGTATAGTCTGCTAATTTCGTGAAATCAGTGATTATAACACAGGAAACACATGTTCTCCACAATAACTGTTCTTCACTTATTTTGTTCTTATAGCTACTACATTTTACATTTGAATTGCATAAATGACATCCTCTTCTTCTCGCAAGAAAATCCATACAGCAGCAGTATGTCGAATAGATTTCAATGAGATGGCAATGCGAAATTCAGAAGTACAGAATTGGCTGAATGCTGAAAGCAGCATTTTTATAGTAYCAACGTAGAGCAATTGTGTATAAAACTGATGCAGTAACACCTCGTGCCTTATTGGCAGGAATGGAGAAAAAGAGCTGAAGTGAACCAACTAGAAAGGTTTACAGATGCTGACAACAAAATTGCCCAGATGATGTAATTCACCGAATAGTTGGAGAAAGCTTTTTGAGTTGAATGATTAGTCGGTTGCCTCCTGTATGAAGTTATATACATGAATAAATACATGAGCAGACATACTCACACACTCTCTCTCGTATATATACACAACTTTAAGTTGAATAGTTACTTAGTTGACTCCCATATAAGTTTGATGTTCTAAACTGTATTCTTCTCATGTTTGATTGTTTTATAAACCTAACTGTAGGTGTTTTGATGGTATGTTGTTTTTCAAGCACAATATGGTGGTTCATTAAATCTATCTCCTTGTTTTCTTGCTTGTTTCAATAAATGTATATTTAGGATCTTAATGCCTTTTCATGTTTAAATATTTAAATGAGTAGATGGCGTACTTCCGTATGTGAATTGGGTAAATAGTATTGTTTTCCACTATATACGTCCTGCATTTAATACCTGAACTCGCCTATAGTTCCTATTTTGCATCTTACTAAATGTACAATTACACTCCTCTCTAATAGCTTAAGCTTTTGGATGAGGTGCTAATAAACAGATCTGCAGGTTAATTGTTATGATGCTTTTTATGCAGTTGGCAGGAACAGCTAAATCCAGATTCTCAGCAAAGGACTACAGTGACCATATGGCCCTTGTCCGTGCATATGAAGGATGGAAGGATGCAGATAGAGAGGGATCTGCATATGAGTATTGCTGGAGGAACTTTCTCTCTTCCCAGACTCTTCAAGCGATCCATTCTCTGCGGAAGCAATTCACCTTTATTTTGAAAGAATCTGGATTGTTGGATAGTGATGCTTCATCAAACAATAGATTAAGTCACAACCAATCATTGGTTCGTGCAGTTATATGCTCCGGTCTCTTTCCTGGAGTTGCATCTGTAGTGGTAAAATAATTCTGTTTTCAGGTATTTCTGCTTGCCCATAGTTCTATCAAGTCACTTAGTTAATTTTTTCATTCTTGTTCAGCACAGGGAGACATCAATGTCATTCAAAACAATGGATGATGGACAGGTCTTACTTTATGCGGTAGGTTACAAAGATGCAATCCTTGATAATTGATTATATATTCACTTGAGGCATTTCATTTGACAATGGAATTCTGGATGTGGTAAAAGTTTATAAACTTGGTGGGAAATGGGGAATATCTGATGCCTTGTGAATTGTTGACGTTTTTCCGAATTAAAGTATAAACTGAAAAAAAAAAAAATCTCTACAATGTGCCTGGCATGAGTACATAAGCACAAACACTTACAAACTTTGTTTATGTTTGAAAGGGAAAATTAAAATCGTGTTAAATGGGCAGCAAGGTTATGGAGGAAAATTTGATTAGAAGACAAAAAACAGATATAAGAATATTATGTGGATGTTTGATGGAAAAGTGGAGCTCAGTCAAACCACACTAGGTAAGGAATAAGTATATGTTGTTCAGTTCTAGAATTGGTGCTGCCAATTGTTGCTGTTTTTGAATTTTCTTACTTTATGTTGTGGTGCATACGAATGTCAGGATTTGATAAAGTTAGATATGAYGATGCATTTTGTGTGTGATACGAACAATTTTAGTTCAATTGTGTCGGTAGTCATTTTTGAGATCTTTGTCCCACTCCAGCTTTTATTTTTTCCTATTGGCCTGGGTTTAGTGTGTAGGTATCTAATTTCTATAATGATTGACCAACCCAAAAAAAAAAATAAAAAAAATTAAAAAACAACATTCCTAGAGTCTGAGGATTTGCCATTTCAAATGTTTTCCCCTTTTTGTCCATTGTCAATTCAGAGATCTGATTTATCTCATCAAAAAAGAAAAAGAATTAATTAGTCTGGATTCAATATTCTTGCAAGTATCTTTCTAGTGTTCGGTTGCCTTCTTGCAGAAAAGATGCTGTTGTCCTGCATTTATTGTTTAGGAATTATTTTCTGGTACACCAATAATGCATTTTACTCATCAAGTTAAATTGACGTCAAAAGCATTTCGGCCCCTCGCAGAATTCTGTGAATGCTCRCTATCAAACGATACCATATCCATGGTTGGTTTTTGGTGAAAAAGTGAAGGTCAATACCGTTTTCTTACGTGATTCCACTGGAGTATCTGATTCAATCTTGATCCTTTTTGGTGGTATACTCAGCTGTGGAGCCATGGTATCAAATTTTCTGGATACTCGTGATGAATAATCAGTTTATGATTCATTTATTTTCGTAATATTATTTATTTATTTATTTTTCTGATTTCTTTCTCCTTTGCCTTCTGGCTTTCAGGCTGGGCACTTAAAGATGTTAGAAGGATATATTGAATTTTTTATGGATCCCAACTTGGCAGAGTGCTACCTGAAGCTCAAAGAGGAGCTTGGAAAACTTCTGCAAAAGAAGGTCAAATTTTGAAAAGGCTTCATTTTCCTCTGATGTTTCCTTTCACCTAACACATACTTAAGAATGGGTTTCTAGAAGTAACATTGATCCTGTTAATAGAAAAGGCAACATATTAAGGGCTCCGAAGAAAAAAGGAGTATTTATTTGATGTCTATTGATGCTATTCTTTTGACTGAGATATAAATAGCTATTATGCTTTTGAAATTAAAAGGCTGGGTGTTTTATTGTCATTCTCTTTATGCCTGAATTGAAAGATATGGCCATACTCCTATTATCATTCTTTTGAAGTCCTAATTTGGGAGAATTCATCTAATGTAGATCATCCAACTTTGTATCTTAGAAAATTATGTACCTGCAGTGTTGGATTTAGCAACATCTATGAATTGTTTCAAAAAGAAAAACTATTAGGGAAGAGGCAATTATTTTTAGGATGAGAACTTCTGCAATAACAATATGACAATGTTTTGTGAGGATTAGTTTATTCCAGAAGGTAATGTGGATGATTGTTGTGTTGGGGGGTGGGGGGTGGGTGGGTTGTTGTTRCACGCTAAGGAAAAGACTGATAAGCTGACTAGGTATCACAAACAACTACAGAGTTTATCGATTGGCTTTAATCTAGATTGCTATGCAAAATGATCAAGTACTAAAATCGGTTGCAAATCCTTCGATGCCTGTAAGCATTACCTTCTTAGGTATATGCAACACATTATCATACCTTGTCAGAACCACCCATTCCTTGCTTATGATTGAACATTATTCAAGACATATCCCTTCAGCAAATTGAGAGATGGTTTAAGTGAAGTATTTGATACTGATTGAAAAATAATTTTGCATTTATATTSCAAACCTGGTCATTGATTTTGTTAATTGGAGAAAATTGCAATGATATTATGGTTTAAGCTTCCTACAGTGTTGTAGTTTTGGAATTTATTCAGTAGTGTTTTGGCATCCCATAGAGCAAAGTACTTMACAATATATGAATAGCTGGTAGACAATGAGATTTATCGAAACTATATTTGGTGGAATTTACTATTGACCTGCAACTCTAAATGGTTGGTTTTTGCCACCTTTGTTTCCTAAAGCTTGAGGTTCACCCTGCCACATGTTCCCCACAGTGACGCTTAAATCAAGTGTATAATAATATGATAATTTTTCTAAGAGGGTAATTTGTAAATACTGCTTGTATTTTGTTGTATTTATCATGATTGGTTGCATGGAACACTTCTTGTATTTGTTGTAAGCAAGAAATTAATTGCAACTTTTAGGTACAAGAGTTATTGATATGTACCCATGACATTCAGCTGGTTCTCTGTATCATCTTTTGGGCTTATATGTGGTACTTCCAGAAGTGTAATTGTAATAGTCCAATTTTGTTGTTTGGTCATTAGGTTTCATCACTAGAAGTTGATATAGCTGGTGGTGGATGGTGGAATTAGAGTGAAAGGATCATGACTCACTAGTTCTGACAGTCTTGAAGACTGTTATTTGCTAGATGTTTTTCTTACTTACAAAGTTTTTATTAATTTTGTGAGTGCTCTTCTACCTTGTATATAAATTCTTGACATTATTCTATTTGACTTGGATGTTCGTAACTGAAAATGCCTATTTTAGTTGWAACTGTTAGACCTTCCTGTAACCAGACTATTTTGTTAWGAACTCACTTTCTCCAACTTCCCAGTTTAAAGCCAAAATAAAATATAAAAAAAATTGCCCTATTTTGGATCATCCAATTTTCTAGTAAAGACGATGAGTGCTTACCAATCACTCGATGTGCTCGTCTGTTAATTTTAGATCATGACAATTCCTAGGTTTTGTGGTGGCAGGAATCTAGACATCAAATTGATTTTTGGATACTATGTGGAGAGTGTTGGAATCTGATAAACTTTTACCAATTTACAGTTTCTATCAATAACTGAATGAGATTGCTGCAACTATTGATTACTGCAGTACATAATGGTTCATTTGTTTTCCAAGTTTATAATTTTCAGTTGCTGATACTGACCTTCCTTTGATATTGTCACTGTTATTTGGGATGCAGCTTAAAGATCCTAATGTGGATATCCACAAAGAAGGCAAGTACCTGATGCTTGCAGTCCAAGAATTGGTGTCAGGTGATCAATGTGAGGGGAGATTTGTATTTGGACGTGAAAACAAGAGGCCTAAAGAGTCTACTGACAGTGATAGATTTACTAGAGATGGGACAAACCCCAAGAGCCTGCTACAAACTCTATTGATGAGGGCTGGTCATTCCCCTCCTAAATATAAAACCAAGCATCTTAAGACAAATGAATTTAGGGCGCTAGTAGAGTTCAAGGGAATGCAGTTTGTTGGAAAACCGAAGAGAAATAAAGCGCTTGCGGAGAAGGATGCTGCTATAGAGGCATTGGCTTGGTTGACTCACACCTCTGACAAGAATTGCGATGAAGATGATAATTCACCACCTGATGTAACAGAAAATATGTTAAAACTACTCGGTAAGAGGCGAAGGTCGAAAAGGCATAAAGGTTGATGAACATTAAGGTGGCTCGTCTAACTGTTGTRCTACTTCTAGAGACTGATGAATGTTGTGTTCGTGAGATTCCCTGAAACTTCCTCTTCGCTAGCAAAATGGCCGATATTTGTATTATGTGGTAGAATGGCCAATCAAGCACTGAGGAATGAAGATTCTAATGGCTCTGGCAGCTGCTTATCTGGTGACGCAAGTTGATATGCTTTCTTTTGCATGACTTGTTCCGTTGAACCTGCTTGCTGCTRTACCAGTAACACTGGGGGACTCTAATGGCTCTAAAGTCTACAAATTAGTGGCTTTCTTTGGTTGGTTGTTCAGCAAACTGCTCAATGATTTTTAGAGCGCTTGATGTATATAATGGATAGCACTTCATATGCATATAGGATTTATTCGCAGCTCTATAACAGTTTCTTTAGGTCCATACGTTGGGAGGGGTACTGCTTCTTAGTGGACTGAATGGGAGATCTATTTTTGACTGAAACCTATGATGATTTTGTATGTTGTGTGAACATGATGCCTACACGGATGTAACATATGTGCTTTGTCAAAGAAGATGTAGGAATAAGAGTATTTGAGCCCGCTTAATTGATAGGATTCGTTTGGGTGACAGTAGTATTAGAGCTCAAGTTTCACCTTGGCAAGATCCCGTCGAGTGTTTGAATCCGGCTACGTGATGGGAGAGTGGGAAAAATAAGAGTGCCAACTACAACACCAAGTACAAAGAAACTAACTAGGACTGACCAGACTCGCGGGTTTTATAACTACTATGATCAATTATTAAAGAAACTATTAGGAGAGGATCATAGAATAAGATAATATTGAGAAGAAGATTAAGAAACCACAAAGCCAAGTCTACAACAACCTTTGTCGGATGCTTCAAGAGTATAGGTATCAATGGAGATTTGTATATATAATATTATTCATTTTTCACTTTAGATGATWTTGGATTCATGATATAAATATGAGTAGATAATAATTTAAAGAAAACATGACTAACGAATTACATCATTACAAAACTCGAAATGATTTGACTTTGAAAACGTAACTTTTGCATTCATCCACGCGAAACCTTCATCTTGAACCTTACAAGTGTCCGCTGTGCAGAGCTGTTGTACCTGTGAAAAGCTGGGGGTGATTCCAAGTATATTAACAGGTCTACATGACATGGGTGATCAGCCAATCAAGGCTCGTGGGACTTCGGTAGGAACTATAGACGGGTCGGCTCCATCCTTGCCATTTTTGACAAAATCTGAAACTTATCTTCTGGGTGGATCATTTGAATACCAAGTAGATGATCTGCGTGGTTGCTGATTCCTGTTCATCCATGCAAGGACGAGCTATTGTGCTTCGGGAATCATTTTGCTCTTGAMATTGAGCATGTGAGGAAACGAGRATAAATCCATGTCAGTGAYGAATTTATGTCCAATCTTCTCAATTCCTCTTTTGACCGCTAAGATCTCCTACAAGGTTGAATGAKAATGTTTCTCCGAATCCTTGAATTGACCACCTTGATATGCACAAACTTGCCTGCTGCCGTTCTTTTCTTCTATCAAAACTGCACCCCCGGAATTCATCAGATGCATCAGTTTGAAGAATCCTGGTCACTATGTTTGTCTATCCAAGGTGGTGGATCTTTCTTTAATCTTGGGGAGAGAATTGATCTGTAGTAAGCAATCTATTTAATGAAATTAACAATTCCAAGAAACTGCTGTAACTGATTGCAGTTTTTCTGCAAAATATATGGCTGGGCAATGTAACTGCTCTTGGCAATTTTCATTTCAAGAAATTCAATTTCTTCTTTTCTCAAAATCATTTTCTTTTCAGACAGCATGATGCCATATTTTTTTAACAAGAGAATGAAATCATKTTATCAAGTCAATATGAGACTCAATGTCTTTTGAGAAAAGTAAGATATGTTCAATGTAAATTAAGACATTATATTCAAAAAATTTAATCATGGACTTTCGAAGATAGCAAGGAACCTTTTTTTTTTTTTTTTTTTTTAAAGATCAAAAGGCATCACCGTCCATTTATAATGATGATTAGGAATGCAAAAAACTGGTTAAATCTTTCTTCCAGAAGGATTCCAAATTTCCAATATCCCATTATTTAATAAAATTTTTGAAAATGTTTTGGCATTTAGAAGGTATTGAAACATGGTGGTTTTTCTTCTAAAAACTTGATAATTCCTGACAAGCCTAAATTTTCCACGAACTTGTTCAGCTCTTTTGTTGACATAGGAAGCTTCTGAAGTCTATGGTGAAGAAGTGGGTTCAATAAGCTTTTCATTCAAGAGCTGTTCCAATTCTGCAGTTACTAACTCATAACGTTCCGGAGACATTCCACTGTGACTGGCCTTCGTGGGAACAATCTGTGTTTATGTTGTGAAAATTGAAGAGAGATAAAGAATTCTGGATTTTGCCACAAAGGATGAGAACATTTTTGGAGGAATTCAGAGTGGGAATCTGCAAAAGACTTTAAGGACTCTTAAGACTCGAGGTTTTCTGGAAACTGGAAAAGATTAGGAGTTAGTGACCATGGGAGTACTTGATCTCTATAAGAAATTCCTTAGGAGTGAAAGAAAGTTCAAACCCAATAACTAAAATCTTTGCCATGGAGTTTCGATCCTAGAATCCTATGAGTGACAGTAAGATTAGGGAAATTTTTGGATATGAACAGGCTTGCTGATTTTCTTAATCACAAAATCATCACCAGTAGCAGCTTTAAAAATTCTGAAATGTTGTTCCCAGTACTCCTGTGGAAGAATGTTTAGGCTCATCACTGAAGCCGCTGCACCTGTATCCAATAGGGCAATGACAGGAAACTTCGATGGTTCAGAGTGACTTTAGCAAAGCCTAAAGGATATGGCCTTTGTTTCATGAGCATGAATCCTGAATTTGTGAAGGCCATGATCTCTTCATCTGAATCATAATCATCTTCTGAAWATTCAGCATCCTCTTCGTCTGAGGTGGCAGTGATCATAAGTGATTCTCTAAATCAAGCAAGGACTCAATATCACAATATTCTTCTCCTTCAATGTGAGAGGCAAGTTAGTTCATGAACTGTTTGTTACTTTTTCTTCTACTTAGGACAATCTTTTGCAAAATGTCCTTTTTTCTTGCAAAAAACAAGTATCTCCCTCCTTGATACGAAATTTCTTTCTCATCAAGAACTTCCATCTCTGTTCTCTAGATTTTCGAGGGAATTTCCCTTTTTTTTTTTTTTTTTTGAAATGAGAATTTCTATGCAAACTTTTCTTTGTAGAACATGTGCGATCTTTTGCATTTTTGCACTTTATCTGCAAGTGAGATTCTGACCATGCAGGACTGAGCAATTTTGTGTGAGATCGATATTTCTGCCAATTCCTTGGGAACAGAATTGACATAGGCTTACTTAAGACTCATATCATCAATCTGATTTATGATATAAAACCTCTTACACATCCTGTCACAGTGTTTTTCCAGATTTTTTAGCTAAACTGAACAACGGTACATCTTCAAGAATTCTGTTCTTGCAACCATAATGTCATGGTCTGATTCTCCAAGAAAATATCATTACATGGCTAATAAAATGATCAAAATATGCTTATTACCTAATAGTTGTATTTATCATTCTAAGTTCSATTTATCACCATACGAATACACCGAACGCATGAACAACATTGCATGAGTATAGTATTCAACTTAAAGATGAAAAGACAAATATGCCTTCTATGTAACACCCATCAAAGAGAGAAGAATAATGTACTAATACCTTCTCCCAGTGATGAGTAAGGATATTCTAGGTTCACCAAACCACTAAAGTACTAGGATATTCATCCACGCAGCAGCAGTGATATTCTGGTTTCCATAGAGGTATTACTTTAATAGAAACCAATATCATAGGTCATACTCTATCCATATCAAATGCGCTTGTACAATTGCAGTGAATGGACTGTCCACTTACTAAGCAAGTCATTCACCATTAGAATCCATTACACAATGATCATATTATCATGATAGAACGCCCAATTCTATCAAAAGACAAAGAGCCTATTTGTTTTGCTAATTAAGTACTCATGCTTTTTGCGTATATGTGAAGAACGATCCATCACATAAACCATTTACTTAATTTCTTGAACCTATTCCAACGAAAATATGTAATTCAATATATGTATCAAAATGGAATAGATGGAGTTACTCTTTAATTGCAATTTATAGAAACATTGTCCTTAGGGCATACTATTCTAATGGCTACAATGCACGCAAGCACACATGGTCTATAAGTAATAAAGAGTGAGTAAAAATCGTTCCCATGAGGATTGTGAAACTAAACTTAGTAAACAAAATCCCTAGATTACAGTTCGATTTGCGGTTTGATTGTTCAATAAACTAATAGCAAAGGTTTAATTGAAATTATGCTAAAACAGTGTAAACAAATTCAACAAGAGAGTAACGTGAGTAAATATTAAAAGTTCAAGGGAGTTGAGATCACATAATTCCTTAAGTATAGATGGTTCGGAGTTATCCCAGTAATGCTATAGCAGTCCTATCACAACATTACGTTATTAGCAAAGTATATCATCAGTCATACAAATCGAAACCTAAAATTACCTCAACTTTCCAGTTTATTGAATATTATCCTGATGTGAGTGATGTGCGCTCCTAGGATATCCATTTTACTCCTAAAATACACTAAACCTTGTCTTGTTGATTTTCCAAGCTAAACCTATATTCCTATAGCAGCTATAATGCTAAACCCAGCACTTACATCCATGCAATAGATCYACTACTCTGTTGTAACCTAAGAGTAGTTAAAGCATTTATTACATGTGATCAATCAACAATAAATGAAAACGATACTTAGCATTGCATGGAACRTGAATAAGATTTACTTTGCAAGCACAACTCTTAACACATCAAATACTCAAGTACATCAATATCTCAACTAAAAAGTGTTTAGCTCATATTTCTGAATACAAAATCATTGTAGAAGTAATTTGCAACATTATGTTCAGTAAGCTAAAAGAGGAAAAGAAGTTATCCTAAGATGATGGGCTTCTTATTGTAGAACTACACTTGTTTTAGCTTCACCCAAATCCTTCAAGATGAATCTTCTTCTTCTTYAGTTGTTACTATTCCATTGAAGGTATTTTCAACCAGTTGCTCAAATCCACAAATCAAAGAAAATTCTGCCAAGTGCTTCTTATTGTTTCCCTAATTCCTATAAAAAATACTATATATATAGGAGCAAAAAGCATAAAGTGCTTTTTCCTTTACACATGTCACATTTCCCTTGTTTTAGAGATCCTCCTACCATGTACTCACTTTTATGCTTTTTCTTTAGCTTAGCAGAATACACTTGGCAACCTATGATCTGCTTCACTTTGATTCTTCTTTCAAATATTATTTTTGTACGTGCGCCACTAAGTATTAGGAATGTTGGACTATGCTACAACATCGGCGACAAAACACCGATGTTGACTGAAATGRTTACTCCGTTGACTCCCTTCCAGCAATTAGTTTATATGATACTGTCATGTCACCTGATATTATTTCTGCAAGGTTAATCTGTATTTTGATCAATAAATGTCCATGAACCTAGCAGTTTATCACAATCTCATCAAAATACATCTTAAAATGAATTTAAGCAACAATGAGATAAAAGGTGACCAATATAATAAGGAAAAGGAGAGGAAGTGCATGAAATAATAGCCTTAAAGATAGTGAATTTTTACCGACGTCAATACCACACATGCCTAACTTGTTGAGACACCTACTATATGCTTGACTGGATATTGACTTCTACATCTGCAAGCTGATCTTCAGACCGAACATGAGGCACCTCAATAATTTTTCCTTCTAATTTTTCCTTGATGAAATGTCTATCAACTTCAACGTGCTTAGTTCGATAATGCTGAACTGGAATATGAGCAATATTGCACGCTGCCTTATTATCACGATATAATCTCATAGGACTGTTCTATTAAATATGTAAATCTTGCGTTGACTTCTCGATCCATAATAATTCACATATCCCTTTAGCCATCTGTATTTAGCCTCAATGCTGGATCTACTACAACCTCTTGCTTCTTACTTCGCCAAGTAACAAAATTTCCACCGACAAATGTGAAATAACCAGATGTAGAACATCTATCATCAATTGATCCAGCCCAATCAACATCATTATAACTTTTAATATCCAAACCGTTTCCTTTTATAAACATAATACCCTTTCCAAGAGATGACTTTGAGTATCGCAAAATGTGAAGAACGACATTCATATGGTCTTCCTTTGGGAAATGTGTGAATTGACTAACAACACTTAATGTATAAGCTAAGTCTGGTCGAATATGTCCAAGATATATTAGTCTGCCTACCAATCTCTAATAACACTATTTTTTAGCAACAAATTAATTTGAATCCATATATAGTTTCATTTTTTCCTCCATGGGAGCATTAATTGGACTGCAACTAGATATTTTTGCTTCATTTAATAAATCTAAGGCATATTTTCACACAGATAAGAAAATGCCTTTCTTTGACCTTGACACCTTAATTCCTAGGAAGTATTTCAATGGACCCAAATCCTTCATTTCAAATTCTTGAGTAAGATGACTTTGTAATGTAGCCTTTTGTTCTGGATCATTCTCTATTACGTCACCAACATACACAACAAAGCAGTGATTTTCTTTTTATTATGTTTGAAAACAAGAGTATCATCGGAGTTACTTCGTTAATATCCAAAAGCCTTCATAGAGCTAGTAAATATTCCAAACCATGGTCTAGGAGATTGCTTTAAATCATACAGAGACTTTCTCGATCTAAAAACATGCCGACTTTCTTTCATCTACATTTTACATTGGGAGGCAATTCCATATATACTTCTTATTGAAGGTCTCTATGCAAAAATGCATTCTTTACATCAAACTGCTGTAATGGACAGTCAAGAATCATTGCCAAAGATGACAAGACACGAACAGTATTGATTTTGGTAAAGGATGCAAACATTTCCGTATAATCAACTCCATAGGTTTGAGTATACCCTAGTGACAAGTTTGGCTTTAAATCACTTGATTGTTCCGTCAACTTTGTATTTAACAGTGCAACCCCATCTAAATCCTATTGGTGTTTTCCCTTTGGGTAGATCAACAACTTCCCATGTTGAGTTCTTTTGGAGAGATTTCATTTCTTTGTTCATCACTTCTTTCCACCTAGGATCTTTTAAGGCTTCCTGTGCATAYTAGGAATAGATATCACATAAAATTGAGTGACAAAAGATTTACATTCCTTTGTCAAACTGTGGTGAGACACTAAATTACTCATGGGATATTTAGGTTTAGAGGTAAGAATAGGTTCATAGTTTACCTTAGGTATTCCTTTTGTGACTTGATTTGGTAAAACTTCAATGTGAGTGTCAGAGTTTACCTGATCAAGTTTGGTCATGGACTTACCTTGGGAAGAGGAAGCTGTTACTTTGGGGGATGAAGAGACTGATGGTACTACCATTTCATTCTCATTTTTCTAGAGTATGACCTTTCTCATTATTTAGCCGCCCATCTTGACTTTCCCAATTGCCAATACTTGTAAAATCCTGTAAGTTGTCCAAAGTTTGCAATTCATGATCTCTGCTCTCCCCCTGAAATGGAGACTCATGGACAAAATAATACATTTCATCTTCATGAAAGGTAACATCACGTGTAACATATATCTTATGATAAGGAGGGTGGTAACACCGGTAACCTTTCTGGTACAAGGCATAGCCAACAAATACACATCAAATAGCTAGAGAGGGTTTGTGAAGATGTACGAAGGCTACACATTCAAGTACTTTACGTGGCAGATTTATTGCAGGAGCACTTATAGTTTCATGAAGCACATGGAGAGGAGTCTTAAATTGTAATGAACTTGATGGTACACAGTTAATGAGATAGGTTGCAACTGCGAAAGCTTCACCCCAGTAACTAGTAGGCATGTAAGCCCCAAATAAAAATGCACATACAACTTCAAGAGATGACAATTCTTCCATTCTGCAACCCTATTTTGTTGAGGGGAGTAGGGGTAAGTCATTTCATGAGCAATAACATGTAAATTCAAATATTATTTCTAGTCTTTTCTCCCTGATCCAGGGGGGTATGAACTCTTTCTCAAATTCCATGACGAACTTGTTCTAGGATATAGGTTCATCTTTTCTTTCCTAAATCTTRTGGGTTCTGACCCACCATTCTYTGGCAGGTCCTTTTAATTGAAACACTGCAAATTCTACTCTCCTTTTATTTGTGTACTGCAAGGTACAAAATATGGCTTCCATCTGTTCTAGCCATTGTTTCACCTTATCTTCTTGCTCTAATTCCCTAAAATACTTATTCGGTTAGAATCTCAAGATTCATTGTAGTGCCTCATCTACTTCACTTTGTTGAACCGGTCTTGATGATCTTCCCTGTAAGGTAATTTCAGTCAAGTTGTCATTTTATCCAATGCACATGCCACTGCTAGTTCCTTAGTTAATAACGGAGTAGCTTGCCTAGAAAGTTTCAAGTTTTCCATTTGTTCAATTTCTGGAGTCATCCTGTCCAAATGGGCCTTCTTCTTCSCTTTTGTTCAGTGGTGTTCTATTGGGTACTTGTGCATGTTTGAGGGGCCATATCTATATACACGAACGATGCAAATTCTGATACAATACTACTAGGCATRTAAGTCACAAGTTTCRAAAATAATTTCCAGCACATAATCCTAAAAGATCTATGTGATATTTTTCTACCYKTGCTCAGGCTTATGGATCTAGAATATTCTTATGATTTGAAACAAAAACTCTAAGCAACCATATCCTTTCTGTTSATGACCTAGGTTCCAATGAAACTAATACCCACAAAGTCTTTCAGATTTGATAACCTAATGCTGTGATACCAACTATGGCGATCCTCCGTCCCCTAGGTACTACTAGGGTCGAACGAGTTGCCATATACCTCTTGACAGTCAATACTATTTCTCAAAAATATTTACAATCCATAATAATGCGGTGGAAATACAATTCAAAACATCGTAGCAGAAGTCTATAACATAGCAACATAGCCTATTGGCATCTTCAGACGCAAACTCCTAACTGTAATAGTAGTGTTGATCTAGCACTTGATATTTCTAGCTCTCATCCCTAACACCTGATGCCTCAAAATCTGTCTCTGTCACTACAAWATAAAGTAGATGATAAACTGTAAATGCTASCTCAGCRAGTTCCGCACGTGTGCAGTGTGAGTTTAGGAAACATAAGTTCATGATTTTGTAAAGYAGTTCCACTAATTGAAAAGCTTTGGTAGATGAAGTATTTGATGAGTGTACAGTTGAAAACATTTCTAAGGATCAATCAAGTAAGTATAAAGTATTGCATAGTAAAACTCTGCAGGTCGACAAGTACTACAAAGTAAAAACTTTGCGGGGTCTAAAAATACAAGCCTTATCCCTCCAAATATACGCGCATGATTTTCAACCTTAACACACTCATATCAAGCAAGGTACCTGCTAGTTTAGGTACAAAAGAGTCAATTGTTCTCTGTTAAACCTCCTAACCGAGGGTATGACAGCSCMACAAATCAATCTCATTGCCTCTGGTGCGAGTATCTGCCGTTGCATTCCTAGTATGCTACAAATATCCCAGGCGTTTGGTCAGTTTGGGTTTACTCTGACTATATAGTCCAGAAGTTCAAGAGATACTCGTAATAGGGACTAGCAAGCATAGTACTTTGTCTGTTGAACTAGTTATCATGGCTCGCCCTATTATTTGCATCATAGCCAGTTTTTTCGTTTTGCTAAGAGCGTCTGCTACAACATTGGCTTTTCCGGGATGGTAATTGATTGGTCACTTGTACTCTTCCAAGATCTAAATCCATCGCCTTTTTCTCAAGTTCAAGTCTTTCTAAGAGAATAGATATTTGAGACTCTTGTGCTTGGAACTAATGATGAAGCTCTATTGAAATTCAACACAGCTGCTAAGCTGGATCCGCTCAGCGCGTGTGGAGCTATTGAGCCAGCACTGTGTGGCTTCAAATAATAATTGCATTTTTTRTTTTTTAAAATTTTCTTCTAAAATCTTTTTATGTTTAATATAATGAATTTTTTATATTATGCTAATCAAAATGAAAATTTAATTTATTACTTTTATTTTCATCAAAAACGTTTCTTATTTTTATTATTTGCACGCGCCTTGTTTTTTTAAGAAATCAAAAAAATGAAAAGATAAAACAACTTTTTATTTTGATGCTTTTTGACTTTGAAAGTTAATTTTTTTAGTCCCAGTCATTAACCTATGATTTTTAATAAGATACGCAGTCAAAATTCAAAATAATCTGCATATCTAAACAAAGTAGGGAAAATTTTTTGGAAAGTAAAAATCTATATAAGTATGATAGGGGCATTCTTGAAAACGTTCCTTAATATATGCCACATTTGGAATTTTAGGTTGTTCTGTATAGCAATCTCGTAAAACTTTTATAAATTAATATTGTTGTAAATAAATAGTGAATGACATTTTTACTCCTGAGATCCTAGAAACCCTAGAGTTTAACCTCTATAAATAGAGGGATTTGGTTCAATCAATGCTAAGGATAATTAGGCTACAATTTTTCTCTGTTTCTATTCCCCCTCTCTATAAACTTCTCCTCTATTTTCCTTCTCCTATTATAACACATTATTAGTACGACTCTCTATATCTCTACCTATCTCTACCTCCTAAAATTTTGATTGAATACGGATCTCTACTTCAGACGAGATCGATAGTCGAGATATTTGCCTTATTAATAATGAACTACACATATCATTCTTCAAGACTGAAATTAATTTTCAAGTTATCATTAGCTGAAAATAATGTTAACAAAATATTAGGTAAATCAAAGTTAATTGAAAGTATCTGGAAGAGCTTGTATTATTTTACCATACAAAATTCTATATTAGTAATGCACTTTATTCCAACAAATCCAGAAGAAATTTGCTTAGATTTAAAGATATTCRCGTAATGGATACCATATTGAGACGATGYAAGAAAATTGTAAAGAATATATTTGCATAAACTCATTTTTATCTGAAGAAGTAGATAAGAGAAAAACTTATAACACTATGATGTGGGTRAAAACTTGMTGTTTTTAGTAATATTGTATTTAYTATGATCATTCTCATTATCATGATTAAGCATATCTTTGAGCTATTTTTAGCATAAGCATTGTCCAATTTAATTCCTGATGGCTTAAGTTTATCAATGCATAAAACTATAGGATTTATGTGCTTTTATTGATCAAAATGTTTTATTTTGTAGAAAAGTGCTCCTGCGATTGCAATACCTTATTAATTGAAGAAGAAGTTGGAAATTCAAAGTTAACATTGATGTTGTAGCATTATCCATGATGCCATAGGATTATTTGCAAAGCTGACAGTTGTATAGAGGAGCAAAAGTTGCAGAATAGAAAAGAAGGAGTCTATGAGATGTTGCCATGTGGATTCCACTAGCAGAAAGCAAAAAGCACTCAGTGGAATTTTGCCCAATGAGATTTTGATAAGTGTTTATCTAGTTTGGAAGCTTTACAAAAAGAAGAAATCTAAAGGCATATAGTGGAAAGAGAATCATAGAGAAAACAATGGGGCAGCAACGGGAGAACATAGAGTACAGCTGAGGAGAAAAGTTGTAGAGAAAAGAAGGGGAGAAAAGAAGCAATARAGGAAGAAGCTTGGAACAACAAAGAAGAAGAAGAGAAGCCTAAGAGGATCTTCACCAAATAGCTTAATCAATTCCTTTTTTGGTTTTGTTTCTCCACCTTTTTATTGTCATTTTAAGATGTTAAATATTATGTCTATCWATTATTTAGCATCTAAAAGCACAAACTAAATTTGTCTAGTTGGGGTTCTTGATGAACCTAGTTATTTAATGGATTAAGGAATATTTTCTATGCAAATTATACTTATTTAAATGCTCTATAGAAGGTTATTTATTCATATACTTTTTTCCATTTACTGATCATTTGTGGTGATTGTTTGAACTACTTGAATTTTGAAAAACACTAGAGTACTGAAATATTTGTGTGGATGTAATTTTTAGGTTGTCTCATTTATGAACCCTATAGGAATATAGGTTTAGCTTATAAGGCCATAGAGATTTAAGCTTCTTTAAGTTTTTAGAAATTAGGTAATAAATCCCAGAAGGGTAAACAACTAGTRAACAGAAGCAATAACCAACAAACTYGGAGGGTGAGGTTACATCATGTCTCGACTTGCATACGGTAGTCATTTTGCTRTAACGGTAATGCTCTAGAAGGAATGCTATAGCATTCCTACCATATTTCATAATCTGTAGTACTTAGGGGATTCACTATCCTAACTTCGTTTTCTTTTCTTAACATTTTCTGTAAAGTTATGCTGTGATCAATTACCAGTTTTATTGGCTAGTTAATCTTTACTTTATTATAGTGACAATCATCCAACCAATATTTTATTTTATTAKGAACTTATATCACTACTTTAAGCCTTCAATCCTTGTGGGAAGGATACTCTATTCACTATATATTACTTGTAGAATGTGTATACTTGCATGAGTAAAACTTTATTGCATATGCGATTTTGTTTATCAAGTTTTTGGCATCAGTGCTGGGGATTGTTATGTGCTTAAGTGGTGTTTAAATTTCTAAATATTTTTAAATTCTTATTTCTATTCTATATTCTTATTTTTTTATTTTTTCTTCTATCTTGTCTGCAACAAGCTTTGACATCAATAAATGAGGAGAAAACAACGTTTTGATCCACAAAATAATGGAGATATACTATGAAGATGATGTTGTGACAACACTGACAGCTGAAGTGGCTAACCTAAAAAACAATCTCAAAAATATGAATTGGCCGATGCTGCAACAATCTAGAATATGTTTATTGTGGTGAGGAGCATACAAATGACAACTGTCCATTAAACCCAGAATCAGTGTGTTACTTGGGGAACATGTACAATCCATACTCTAACACCCATAACCTTGATTGGAGGCAAAACCCGAACTACTCATGGCTCAATCAAGGTGGAGATTCATCCATTTTGCAGCAAAATGAACCAACAAATCCATCTTTTGTCCCATAAGAGCAACAAGAATGAACAACTAGACAGCTTAAAGAGTCTACTGAATGATGCAATCAGTGAGATGCAAGCAGTCTTATGGTGGGATCTAGAAACTCAAGTTGAGCAGCTTGCTATAGCATTAAGCTCTCAACCATAAGAAACGATAACAATTGACTTACCTATACAAATTGAAGAAGAAGAGGCTAATCAAGAAGAGAGGAGGAAGGGTCCGGACGTAATAAATGAGAACAATGTTGCAGCATAGTCGCAACAAACCAAAGAGGAGAGACCACTTCTAACACTCCCTCAARAGCTTCAAGACAAACAATTCGAAGTWCAAGAATGCTATAGTAATTATTACATCAATGATGTAATAGAGTTGACTAGAAAGGGCAATGACAATTCTRATGACGTAGTTGCTGCACTTATTAGTTTAGAAATTGGACAACAAAGCATGATACAACTTAGTTAAGTGAAGAAGTGTAGAATAAGTACATATGAGAATGCAAATGTGAGCAAGGATAAAACTAAGAAATGGCAAGATGTGAGGATTGATCAAAGTAAGTGGCGATTGAAAAACTTCTCCATTGCAYGGTTTGAAAATCAAGCATCGTTGGAGCGAAAAATAGATACTTACTAGCACTAAGAGGAGTCAAGGAATTCATTTCGATTGAATTGAATTGAGCTCAGCTGTAGATGTTAATACAAGCACTMATGAGAGGCAACGCAATATTTTTGTTAGCTAAGTTTTTTATAATTTCTTGTATTTTAGTGTTTGCTTGATTTTCTGTTTTATTAGCTTGATTATCATTTAATAGCTTATTAGGTTGTTTTCCTTAAATTGCAATTTTTGATGCCACAACAACAGATGATGCAGGGAGACATTTAAGGTATTTGAGTTGGATTTTGAATTGGAAAAAGGAAACTTAGGTTTATGATGATATTGGAGGGGGATTGTAATGCTATGGGATTGTTGAGAGAATGTTGTAACAATGCATGAAGGTTTTATGATGATACTAAGGAGGCATTGCCATGCTATAAACTTGCTACAAAATTGTGGTGACATTGCTAAAAAAAAAAAAAAAGGGGTTTCTTATGATACTAACGGGGCCTTATAATGATATGAGATTGCTGCAAGATCGTGGTAGCAATGAGCAGAAGGTTTGGCATATGGTGAGAGGACAATGGACAGGTGTCACAAAGCCAATGGTGAATGTGTAACCAAAGCTGCTATAACAAGAAAAATAGGAGGAACCTCATGCTAATGATGTAAATATGGAAAATTCTAAGGAGTGAAGGACTATTGTGAAAGTTGGAGCTTTTAGGATGCTTTTGAAATTAGAAATTGATGTACTCTAATTTCTTTTTTTTTTTTGAGGTCCAATGTAAGAAATTGCTAGGAAGAATGCCTATAGTATTTCATTTTTTAGAGGCTCCTTGTTGAAACGTTGACCGGTTCGGCAATATGTTTTAATTTTTTAATTTTCAACATATTTCACTTATCTTTAATTTGATGTCAATTAGTTTTGTTGGTCTTGGTTTATTAAGCTAATGGTGGTTGATCTATTTTGTGGAGCTAAGCAATTCACTTTTTGGAAGGATTGCATATTGTTTTAAGCATTGATAATTCAATTAGTAAGGGCTGTTATCRCAGGTTTAGCTTTGTTATGAAGGGCTTATGGCTATATGTTTTCTTCGACATGCTAATCTTGTGTACTACATATATATTAAGTCTAATATTATTTTTTTCAGTTGTTTTTAATTCTGTTTTAATGTTGTTGAGTTCATTTTATCCATACCCTTATGATTGCATTTGATATTTTGAATGGATATGATTCAAGGACACCATGTTCTACACATTCTGCAATCAATCCAATGCTACAACAGTTGCTGCTGCGTTACATATTTTATCATTTCAGATTTTACTGAGTGTTATTAATCCTTTGGGACCTTAGTACCCTATTTGACCATGATTTGATTGTTATTGAACAATACCTACCTATTTATTCTTGTGAAGGCATAACTGTGATTTTGATTTAGTTTGGAAATTGCTTTGAAACTATATTGTGGAAAGCACTTTCTTTGTCTTGATAATGGAGTGAATTTTTTTAGATATAATTTTTGAACAGATTTTGGGGGTTTCTTTTGGTTTGATTTACTAATTTACTTGATTGTGCAATAGTAATAACTACTCCAATGCCTTGAATTTCCTAGTAATTATTGATTGATTGATTGAGAATTGTTGTATTGGAAATGTCTTGAAAGCTCTATTCATCCAATGGTTGAGAATTGTTGTATTAGAATTGAGTATTCAATTGGTGACTCTGAATAACTAGCCTGACGGGCAACATATGCATTTGGATGGTCCCCAACTTAAGGACCTCTTGAGCTAGTCCGGAAATTAGTATTAGATCACTAGAATTGGCCAAAGTCGATGGCTTATACTTGTGGCAGACTGCGAACGAATTGAGCGGACGGTCATGCCATTAGGAGGTTTAATCCGTAGACAAACAATTCTATGTTACCTAACTAGTGGGTACTATTGATTGATTTAAGAGGTGATAAGATTGAAAATTGCATGCGTAAGCCGAGGTAATAAGGCTTGTAATACTTGATCCTGAAGAGTTTAACTCTTTCAGTAAATGTTTGTTCATTGTGTTTTATATTCTTTTCAAGCTAATGATTTTTGTCAAATTCCTTTGATTTATTTATCAAATTGTTCTACTCATTGCAAGCTTGAAAATAAAATATTCTTGGATATAGTTTATTTTAAATACCCCTGAATATTTGTTTTAATTATTGTTAAATTGTATTTCTTGAAATTAACTCACTATGCACGCGTGCATAACTCATTGAGCAATCACTTATAGTTTTTCTCCTATTTTCTTAGTGATAGATACAAATTACTAGGACATCGGGTTGGTTACAAGAGCTTAGGAATACTTTTCATTTTGAACTGCTAGACTGAATGCTTATGTTTTATTAATATTTTTAGATTAATATTATTATGGAGTAATTTGCTAAATTTGTAATAGACATAGAATTTTGTGTTATCTATACGGGTCTATAATTCCTATGAGACTGTAGTTTGAACTATAATTTTATGATTTTGCATTAGATATAATATATTTATAGTGATAGTATTGACTGTCGAGAGATAGACGACAACTTGTTCAGCCACACTCATACATAAGAGTTACCGGGGCATCACACATATTATTTGTTTTTCCTAGAATAAAAGAATTCTTTTTATATAATATAATTAATCTAGTTAATTTATTTATTCAGTAAAATGAAATAGACATCTATTATTTAATGTTTCTAAACCTTTTTGACCTCTTGATAATAGGAAAACGATATCATTACGTACATACATTGAAGATATCATTAGAATGAAATTATACTTAATCAAGTAAATAATGATTGGTATATATTCATCTAAMTTTAAGATCCGTTTATTAATATGAATACTTCATACTTTTATGAAATAAAATAAGAATTTAGTTGGTTAAATTAGTGTTTCTTTAAATAGTAAATACACTCGATAAATTAATAATTTATTAATTTATTAATTAATTAATGCATCTTAAAATTAATAGAACTTATATGGTCCCRTTGACCCACCCAAAACCACTCATTACTTGAATAACTGCACTTGAATGRCAAAATTACCCTTATTTTTTTTCCCAATATTTCCCCATAATCACCCATTGTCTTCTTCAAACTGTAGGTCTTCACTTGTTCGCCATTTTTTGGTCTCTCAAGGCCCTCACCTCGTCTGCAACCCACTTTCTCTGTCTCAGAACTCCAGCCTTGAATTTTCCTTTCAAAACCCTCTATTTACTTAAACACATATTTCTTTACAAGAACAACACCAGACATCAAATACGGAAATTTTCTCAAAGCCAGATATGAAACCGGCTCTTTATCAAAAAGCGACATATGGGTTAAATGCAAAAACACAAGAGCTACCAACTTAGGAAGAATTCATATGATTTCAGTGGCTTCTTTATTGAAAATCACCCAATCTTTGGACTCGTGTAACCCAATCAAAGGGAAGCCTCAACGGACCTGCTGCCATCTTTGTCTATGCTACACTATTATACTTATTCTAGTTCTCACCATTGTCGCAGGTGTTCTCTACCTCGTTTTCAGGTTACAAGGTCCAAACTACACTGTCTAGGATATAGCCATTTGGTGTATGAATCAGACTTCATCTGCCCTGATTTCGTTTGAGATGAAAATAATGATTTATTACGATTCATAATATCATGACAAATCATGAGAAAATTTCAGTTGTTTAAGAGGTGGGATATCTTAGGTTCACCAAGTAACAGTATCCTTAATTCATAGACGCTTAACTGTATGTGTGGATTTAACTTGGGATGAAGTATATCATATAATATATGATAGGTCCGAAACCTTTCGATCAGAGTGATTTTTGTTTTAATGAGAGTGAAATGTGGAGGAAAGAAAAGAAAAAGAACATTTTTCCCTTTTGGGAGTTTTAGTATGAAAGAGAAGAAAGAAAATCTAAGGAACTGGAGAGAAAAAGGGTTGATCATCCCAATTTTTTCTTCCAAAAAGCGAAAAAGAAGGAGTGAAAATAAAGTAAAAGGGAATTCTTATTCCAATTTCACCTAAATTTCATAAACTAATCTTTTTCTTTTTTTTTTTGATTTCTCTCCAACTTCCAAACAAAATAAAGGGAAAAATAATTGTAACAACATTTGGTCTTTGCATTTTTCTTCAATTCCTCAAAAAAAAAAAAAAAAAATCATTGCTTCCGTTTTTGTTTTACAAACTCCGAAACAACTTAGAAGGAAAAAATTGTCTTCTATTTTCTTTCCCCTCATTTTSTTTTCTTTTCTCTTGCATCATCATAGGACAAAACGCAAGTCAACTAAAAGTTTGAGAAGTGATTTAGAGGATGATCTTAGGAGTTTGAAATATGAGGAATCTTAAATCTTGAATATTGTTGTAATTAGAAAAGAGAAAGAAAACAAGTATTGTAATTAGAGAAGGAAGAGAAGAAGAGAATTAGAGAGGAAACAACCAGAGTCCTCTATTTATATGTCAAAAGATATAGGGTTTCAAGAGTAGGAAATTCGTTCAAAGATATAATTATTTACAACACTCCTCCCTTCAAACTCTCTCATTGAAAAATACTTATTTGCAAACAACTCAGTGGGGAAAATACAAACAAACTAAAAATATAATAGAATTTACGTTGGAGTATTAATGGTTACCTCGTTACAACCTTGTTAGGAAGACCTAATGGGACGAAAGAAGGAAAATAATACAGCAAAATGTACACAAGAGGTGTAGATTGGCTTTTTAAAACTTTTTGCAATTTAGCTCAAAACTTTTCACCCTTTTAGAAAAAATGTCAAATACTACGTAGGTGTAGTAAATGTTGTGTTTGGTGAGAAATAAATGCTATGAAAAACAATGTAATCACAAGCAATAAAGATAGAGAAGCAACCACACAGCAAACACAAAATTTATGGTGGCACGATTACCCTTTAAATATATATCCATTACCTAGGGTCACACTTAGGATTTCCAAAATCACTATCAAAAGGTCACGTGGACTTCTACAACCAACAACAAGAGTTCATCCACAAATGAGTTTTACAAATACAATAACCCTTGGTTACAACAACCACCTTAAGTTTCRCCTTTTACAACAAAGGTTTGATGTCCTAGAAAACCTTGGAATATTTTCTCAAAAGTAGAGATATAAGGTCTTTCACACTAAAAAGTGTGAATAGACAATGAAGATCTTTGAATGATTTCATAAAGTTATGCTAAGAGATGCCCTACACTTTTGTATAGAATAATGAAAGATGAGATTTTCAATATTTGCTTATGTTTTCTTGCTTTGAAATTCACTAAGTTGGTGTTAAAAGAATATGGCCAAAGTCCTATATATTGCCCTTTTTTTCAAAGGTTCAAAAAAGAGTCGTTTAACACATAATTCGCCTACTTCGGATGGTCGAACTAGGCTGGGGTTTGCCTGATCTATCGTCTAAACCCTTAAAGAGCTTCGAACATCCAAACCTTCATTCCAAAGTATCCCTCAGATGAAAGTACAAGAGACATTCAAGCAGCTGATTCATTAGCCAACATCCAAGGCCTAACTAGAAGGTATTCCAACTTAACATTTGCTAGCTCTGAACAACCAAGGTTGACACAAGTTTTGAGTCCAAACTGGGTTCGGTCCCAATCCTTGGAACCTTTGAATGATGGAGTTCCAACCATGTACTATCCAAACCTTAACATAAGGACTTCAACCTACAAAATATTGACTTAGGATGGCTAATGTAAGAGGGTCATGAGTCCAAAGTGTGAAAGCACTTTGGATTTTATTTTCATTGAAACTTAAAATGCCCTAAATACCTTTGTAAATTAAACACCTAAATTTTCATAAGGATAAACCTTTAAAAACATTTGGAAAGCTTTTTGTCAATATTTGTGCAAGAATTCAAAAGCTTTGATCAATGTATACATGAAAGATAAACTAAAAGTCCTGTGTAGTTAAAAAGAAACCTATATATAACCTAGTCCCTTTTTGAATGAGCTGACTATTTCAATTGAAATTCTAAAGAGATCAATGCATTTTCTCCCCCCTGGCATTATAAAGAACCTGTGATCATAGACTTGCATTGAGGTGAGAAGCACACACTCACATTTATGGAACTCATCCAATTATTGAGGTGTGATCCAATAAAATAAAAAAAAAAAGGATACTTGTATTCATAAGATTTATAAGATTTAAAACATTTACAACAGTTGAACTACAAGTCTAAAACAATATGAGTAATAATAATAAATAAAAAAACTGATAACACTTAGTCTTTTTTAGAAGCTTCTTCTTGAGTAGAATCTTGCACAAATGTTGCATCTTTCTTTGGCTCCTCGGATTGCTCTTCAATGGCCTAATTTCTGTGATTGTTGCGGCCTCCTCAATGTAAGTATACCTTGGATTCATCCACAATTAATAAAGTTGCTATCTTAGTGTTTATTGCAGCCTCCAATTCTTGCACAATTTCTTGATTTTTATCATCTTCTTTTGATTCCTTTTGCTCCACAATTGCTACCACACTTAGCTCTTGATCTTCTTGAGTGCTTGGCATGCTTTATGAGGCTTTGTTGTCCTCTTTCTTATCAAGAGAGTCTTTGCTTCAATCACCTCTTGTTCTTTATCAATTATACTTATGCAGTTGTCCTCTTTGTTATMTRCTCCTCTTTTCTTAGCACTTTTCTRCAYATTAGAGGCTCTTGCCTTTCTTTTTGCAGGCTGAAATGGTGCTTCATGAGTTGTTTCTTCTTCCWTTTGTAGGTTCTAGGCTTCTCTTGAACACTTGCTTGCACCTTTGCTTCTTCAATCTTCTCGTCATTATCAGCCTTGAAATGACTTTTTTCTAAATCACCTTTCTTAGTTTTAGTTCTCTATAAGACAAAGTATTCACTTGTTTTCTTCTCAGAGTCATTTTGTTCATCAGCTTTATCCTTTTCTTTCACTGATTCAAAGACTGGTTTAATTTATAGCTTCCTTTTCTTGGACCTTACTTGTGTCTTCCTCAATTGTAGTTGTTTCTTGTAGTTTCTCAACTATATTTAACAGCTGTTGTAGTTGTTCTTGAAGAGCAGTTTTAGATTTGCTTGAAGATTCTTGGAAATTTGTCAGATTCATCTTAATTACTCTCTTCGAATTTTGAGTATCCACATGCTCTTGCTTGTCTTTCTTAGCATCTTCTTCAACAAATTGCTTGATTAAAAGTTTATTTTCAATCTCTTGTAGCCTTTCTCAACAATATCTTAATTTGGAGTCACCATTAAGATTAGTCATTCATGTTCATCATTAAGTGCTGCCACCAAGCTTGGAAACCTTTGTTGCTCCTTGTCATTCAATGCCACAATGCTATGTTTCAAATTATCTTGTAGTCTGCTGATCCTCCTTTCTTGCTCATCTAGTCTTTTACCTACAAAAGTTTTGAAAGAAGTGGTTTTCACAAGCACTAAATAAAGATTTTTTTTTTTCAATTATTTGCTTCAAACCTGTCATCTTCTTTATCAAAAACTTCATGAACTTGCTTGCACTTTTTCCTTTCTTCTTCTTTATCAGAAACTTCATGAAGTGTTGCCATGTCATCTTCAATTTTGTTGTACTCCCTCGGTTTTCTCAAGTGAATCCTCAGCAAATATCTCTTCAAAGAGATTCCTTTGAACCCTTTCTATTTTACTGATTTATCCTTTTGGTCTTATTCTTTTGTAGCCCATTCTCTGTTTTGGTCTTCTTACATTTTCTCAATAATCTCTATATCATATCAGGTTCTCATTCTTCTTAATGCCTCATCATTAAGCACATTCAAGTTTTTCACATYATCAATCGAAGGTATATCCCAAGCCTCCAACAATTTTGGTAATMGGCCTTCATATGGYAGGTTCCTATTCTTTGTATCCTTAGCCAAGTAATATGGTTTGTCATAAAGTCTACTCGAATACATCACAAACATATGCATGAGGCTCATATATGTCTTATGTCCCTCATTTGGAAGTAATATAGTTCTGATAATCTTGTGAAAGACCCTGTCTTCAATACTAAAATGTTTAGGTATTCTTTCACTGGCCTTCACAAAAGTCTTGTGCCTCAAGCAAATAATCTACTAAATTCATCAAACTATGCTACAGGGCATTCTATGTTACTCTTATACTACCTAAGCCCCCCAGTAGACACATTTAGGATCATGTTAATCCTATTAAATCCCAATATCATTTCCCTCTATTTAACACAGCTGACCTAAGTAACCTTTTTAGTCTCATCATCAATGGTTTTAGTGTGGTTTATATAGAAGTCATGCACAAGATCATAGTAAATATCTTCGTCARCAGCACGYAAGTTYGTCCACCTATACTCATTGAACATAATTTTCAAATTAGAAAACAAGTCAAGTACCTCGGTTGTTACTGTTCCGCCAAGTATGATATTCTTGTTCTTAGCRTTAAATTCTTGATATTTTGATATGTTTGTATCACCTAGAGACCTTGTGTTGCCRTAGTTGATTTCCTTTCTTTTGCAGTCTCCCATTTTCCCATTTCAGAAGCAGTTCAGGAGTCGGCCTTATTCTTTCCATTCTCAGAATTAATGCTAAGCGCGTAACCCATTGAGAAATTTGAGTTTTTCTTGGATTTTTTTTTTAAACAAGACTATAGCTCAAATTTGAAGATAGGAATTGAGTTTGAGAGATTTTGATAAGCTAGGACAAAGAGTGTTCGGGTTTGGACTAAGAAGTTTTCTGAATCTGAAGGTAAAATAACTATTGCCATTTTATACTATTTGAAAATTGAAGCATACGGATGGCTGAACTTGTCTTGGTAGCATCCAAACYTTGCATCTAAGGTCAAATATAACTTTTCCTTCGAACAATGCGCTATGGACGTCTGAAATAACCAAACCTTGCATCCGAAGTGATAAATATTTGAGAAAAACTGTCTGATGAAAATGAACGCATCAATCATGTAATTGATTTCTACTGATCTTCTAAGCACAAAAAACCTTTCCCCAACCAATGGCTTAGAAAATATATCTACAATTTGATCATTTCTACCAAAGAATCTCACACAAATGTTACCTTTTTGTACATGATCTCTAAGGAAATGGTATTTCATTTAAAGTATTGAATGGGGTTTTTGGTCAAGTGAAATGCATTCTTATTGTCACATAAGATAGGTACATCTACAAAAACAAGACAATGGTCAATCAATGTGTAATGGCCTACCTTCCCCCAGGTTCCATTTGGGCTGTACGGGCATCACCTGTCTCTTCATAGTCAATACAGTTAAACAATCAAGCAATTAAAGCACCACATAAAATACGAAAATCTAAGTTAAACCTTACAATATTGAAATTCTGAGATACACCGAACTAGATACCATAATAATATTCCATAATATATACACGAGTACATCTCCAAATGATATTGTTATAGTTTTTACTACTCTCCAGACCTTAAAAAATTACAATACTATAACTCTTCTAAGACCAGAACTTCTAACTTCTCTATGGGCATGAACCTATCATTAAACATGAGGGAGAGAAAAGAAAGAAAATAATGAGATAGTCCTAGTGAGTTCTAAGTAAGTGCATAGTGTGCGCGTGAGTTATAAATCCAAATGATTCTTTATGATGCAGCAAAATGAGTCATGGTAAGACATAACCTGTGAGAAAATGACCGAATTTATCAAAATTAATGTAAAAATTGGACAAATCATTTGACAAGCAAGTGTAATTGATCATGCAGATAATAGCTACACATGAATCACCCGGTAAATTTGGTGGGGTCAATATAGCTGCCTTATAACCCCATATACGAATGCAACTTTTAACCATTCATGCCAACAAGTCAAGCAAGATTACCCGCTAGCATGATAATATAGATCGGCGATTCCTGAGTTAAAACTCTCAACTCAGAATACAAGTGTCCCAAGATGCATGGGGTGCTCTAGATGCGATCGTTTGTCCAATACATTCCCGGTCCATCACTGGGTAACCACCGACTAGGCTATATGGTTAGCCCAAGAATTGATGTCTGACGGTTCAAGAGTCCTCATACTATAATACTTTGTCTGCCCGACTAGTTTCTTGAGACAACTATTGGAGTACTCACCTTATYATCACAAAGGATCCATGCAAGACTAAGGTAATGCAATTTTCTCAAATAGTGTCAAGTTTGTTTTGTTGAATCATGAAAAGCACATCAAGTATAAAACATGCTCTAAGAATCATGCAATGCTTTTAAAAATATCAAAAGCTATTTATCTTGTTCAAGGCATAAATTGTAGCAAGGATAAATGTAATTCGAGCTTTTAAATGACAAATATCATAAAATATTTAAGAAACTCAGTCATCGAAAATGGTTTTGGAAAGTTATAAACTTCACCTGATTACAAGAGTGAGTACGTGATTAACTTGCTAGTTTTCTTGATTTCGTGCCCTAAAACAAGTCATGAGGAAATCTCTGTTTAGACCTTTTGCTAAATTGGAGTTGCTATATGACTGCATATTAAATTCAGGTGCTTAATCTAAGTCCTATAACCTTGATGAATCCAAACATAGGTTCGGGTTACGAGAAAAAATTGAAGTGTTAGAGTGAGTTGGTAAAGCTTGTCTGAGAAGCAATCTTAGGTTGCTCGACTTCGAAAAAATGGTTATAACTTGGCTTTTATACATCCAAATTTGGTGACATTAATTTCCTTGAATTCATAAGATTTGGAACTTTCTAAATATGTTAAGGGGTTATTACAAGAATGTTTTTTCAACCAGCAAACATTTTCAGAAAATAGGCTCTTTTTTAGGAAGATACTAAACTAGTGCGTAAGTCGAGCTTTATATTGAGTTTCTCATGAGACATATTGTAAAAAAATCCTAAGATTCTAAGGGATTCTGTCACGGTGATTATTTGACTGAGAATTGCTTGAATGGCTTACAAATTCTTTTATAATTCAATGGAAGAAAGAAATTCWAGGGGAATTCTTTCATTCAAACCTACAGGATTTTAATTCCAAGATGTAAGGGATTCTTTGCATGTTTAAGACTCCTAATATTAACACTGTAATGACATCATAATGAAGGTGACAAAGTAATGTAGAAGTTGTAAATAAAACTCGCAAGGTCTAATGTTTATGTCATATCTTACTTTATACAACTCCTATTCCAGTAATGTCAGCTTTCTATCCATAATTATCTTTCTTATTTCAATTCCCAAATAGATTCGAACTTCATCAAAACAATACACCCTCTCACTAGCATGTTTAGTTTGCTACTAATTCATATATGTTCATTGTTTACTGYCGCATTATGTAACTTCATACTAATCTAGATTAAATGTTTTCTAATATTTCATGAGAGTAAATTTGTTCAAAAGCACTAATAAAATTACTAAGCTTTTCTACTTGGTTCCTATCCACATCCCGATTCACCTTTTTTCCAACTCATGCTGAGGTTGTTCTTACAATTCCAATTGTAAACAAGTCTTATATTCATAATTATCTCAGGTTGCACCATATCATGTTGCACCTCCTAACTTAAATTTTCCCATCTCATACACGTGCCTGTTCTATTAATCTAAGATAGCAAAAAAAGAGTTATAGAGCTTACTTAGATCATAGCTTAGAGGTAGAAACAATTCAGCTACTCTTGTGCGCATGGATTTGAGGAATTAACAAGAATCAAATGCTAGAAGAGAAGAGTAGCTTCAACTTTAAATAAAAAGAATCTATTGTCARGTAGGACACCAAAAAAAAGCTTACCTTAAAAATAGATAAAGTCCCTAAGCAACTACGGCTTGCTTGGCCAAATGTAGATGGAAATATCCAAGAAAATGAATAGGGAAGACAATGAGAAGCTGTGCAATATAAAGGGATAATGAAAGCGTGAGAGAACAGAGAGATCAGTCCTGGATAGTGTGAAGGAAGAAGCCTAAGACTAGAGGGTTTTATAGAAGTGAATGGTGGATTGTACAAGGCAGCAATGTGAGAGAAAATGGACAAGTGTGTAGCTGTTGTATAATGGAGACTACGAGGAGGACAAGTGGCCTATGATGTCTTGTAATAGTTAYCGAGMAGAGATGTTAATAGGGTGAGATTTGGGTAGGGAAATGATGCATTTTCCATGTGCATTTAGGCTGACAAAACAAAGAAAAGAGAGAGTGTGCAACTGAGGCAAGAARCCAATTTGGATTAGGATTCTTRGGTGGCAAAAGGTTCTTGCCACCTRTAGATAGTAGAGCTTGCATGAAGCCATTGTTTAGAAGAGAGTGTTCARTCAAAGAGGGAGCTGAGTTTAAGGTCTTAGATAAGACAAAATAAGTTAATTAAGATAGTGTGGTGATAAAGTAGGTATATTCCAAGAATTGAATCTTGTCTTCTAGATACTGAATTTGTTTATTAACTTCCAATATGAAAGTTTTTGGAATAATTAGGAAAGCTAATTTTTCCCTAGATTGTCCTTTTGTATTGTGTGCTAATAAAGTGATTAAGCTAAATTTTCTATAATCAATATTTAAGATGGCTGAATTTGGACAAGGGTAAAGTGGTAATTTTGATTTGTTGCTAGGCTATAAATTGCCCTATTGTCTGGATTTATTTTGTCTATTTAGTTTTCCTATTTATGACTAAAGTTTCTATAATGCTACTAGGTTAAGCATCAAAATAAGCTTTATGGAAGTATAAAATGGTAGTCAATTTTAGGGTTATACACAATATATGTTTCATCTGAAGTATTTATGCAGAAAAACATCCCATAGCATCCCATAGCAATATATTTGGCTRCCTCCATGGACAAAGCATCACTATTTTGTTCCTTACTGTTGGTGTGCTAAAATTGCATAGCTGATTCGACTTTCCTGGTTGTGGCGAGCCAAGCTTTTCAACACAACCAGACCTGAGCTCTAACTAGCTACTCTCTTCATCGACTAGTCAGATCCGTAGCAATTTTTTTTTAATATGTAGTGTCCTTGAGTTAGCTTAAGTAGCCCTCGATAAAGTGCACAATTCAATCGGTTAAMAATATACGACTAAGTTTTGAATATCGGATGAGGATGTGAAAGTCAGATGCAGACTAAAGTACGTAAGGAAAATAGAATAAGATTGATTAACCTATTGCAAGATAGTGTACATCTAACAGAAAAGGGTTGAGATAAAACATAAATAGTTAAACAAAGACAAATACACTAGCTTTGGCTAACAGCTARGGAAAACTGCATCTAATTAAGCAAATAAAACTAATTTCAGCCAACAAACTTGGTAGAACTGATAAAAGAAAGCTTTTAAGAAACTCTATGAATACCTACCAAAAAAAAAAAAAAACTTATAATATGGCTAAGGAAGTAAGCAAATAAGCAAACATAAGCTAAACAAAATAGAGCAAAAAGAATAATTTTGCTAAAGCTAAGAAGACTACAACTAGACAAAGCAAGTAACAAAGCTGGATAAATAAAGCAATTTAATCAAACTATACTAATAAAAGCAGAATGAAAGCATATTAAAGAGTCAAAACAACTTAAAAAAATGTCAAAAATAATGGCTTTGAACATCATTAAAATGCAAGGAAAATATAACGACACCTAGATACATAGCTATGCTGGAAAAAAAGCATCAAATTTCTGATAAAGCTAGCTAATTATTGCTAAAACATAACTTAAAGATGCAAAGTTGAAGATAATATGCTTGATTTCTTGATTGATGGAGGGTGTCCTTGTCTTCTTTCCTCTTTTTTTATTTATACTTAACCAAGGTGTTCTTGTTGGCTTTGGGCCGAAGGATGCTAAGATCTCTAACCTATTTTCCTCCTTCTGCATGTCCTTTTCGGCCTAAGTCCCTTTTCTTTGGCTGGTAGGCAACTCTTTTCCCAAATGTTTTAGCTATGTGGTTCTATCTTGTCCAACCGATAGTCGATTCACCTATCACCTCTGTCATTTCGCTTGTTCCTCCTTGCTCGACAGCTAATCCTTGGTTTTGCTTGCCTCCTGCATTTTTTGTCACTTTGGTCCATCACCACACAACTTCTTGAAGTCATTTTGCTATGTTAGCCATTGTTCCTTCCTTAGCCATTTACATCAACTAATTTTGGGTGTCAACACATGCCCTCCCAAGCCTTCACCCTGATCGGCTGTGCCTAGAAGCTGAATCGAGTAAGGCTTGACGTCATCATAACTTTTTGTATGCCATTGGAATTCCTGCAGTCATTGACTATGGGGCCTAGACAATTGTCCTTTTTTTAGCCAATTGGGTAGCTAGAGCAATGATGGTTTGTATTTGGACTCATAGCTTCCCTGCCATTTCGGCTGTTATTGGCAGCAAAATAGGCAAAAAATCTTATTTCATTTTACTTGTACCTTTTTCTTCCTTGAGCTCCCGCACTTCTCTACAACTAAACCCTATGCTATCCTTATTCAGCCTCCTATTTTTTCCGATCAAACGCTTTCTCCTTTTTCGACTACTGCCACCATGTCTTCGAATAGCGAAAATCGCGATGAAACTTTTGTTCAAAATGAACTTTTCGACCAACGAATTCTAGTCTACTATGACTCTGACAAGGAGTTCTTTAAACTCGGCCCTGCCATCTTCCCTTTCTCTATTGCCGACCTCTTTTTTATCAAACCTGACAAGTTTGATCTTCCTCTTACCCATTGAGGATGGTCATTGTATAGATGGTCGAAGAACTTCCAATGCTGGCCCGACCGTTTGGTCATGACCAGTGGTCCGAACTATTATCCCCAAGCTTATAGGATATCTGGAGAAAATAGGGAATCTTTCATGCCATTCAACTATCCTTTTTCCCCTTCCAGTTTGACAAAAACCTCTTTATAGCTGTTTTGCCATTTTAGTCTTATGCTGTGAACGCCGTCATTCTTCCGTTCGGCATGTTCACCCCCCACAATGTTGGATATTACAACTCTCTTGGGGCTGCCAATGACTGGAATTGATGTCCCAACCATGTACGTTGATGATGGGAAAATGGATTTTGAATTCTCCTTCAGCAAACACATTGTTAGATAATCCAAGTTTCTTGAGAAACAATATAGACAATTCTTTTGCCATTTCTGATGGCAAGCATGGGGATTTTCTATTGTACTGGTTAGTAAGAATGCATTTTTTTCAAGCCTCCTATGGAGTGGTGGTTGATTACCACTATTATGTAGCCCTGCTGATGAACAATCAGCCCCTTCCTCTGGCTTCTTTGGTCCGATCCCTGCTACACCAAGGCCTAGGTCGGTTAATTGAGGCTTGGCTAGTGGAAACGATGGGGACCATGTGGCTTCCCCTTTCTGGATTATGCAACTATGCCTCCATTAGTATATCTCATAGTTTGGGATCAGCCATTTGACAGCTGCAGTCCGGAGGCTGCCGCTGAGGTAACAGGCTATCGGTTGTGTGAAGTGCCCGTAAACCAGGTTGCTGCTCGTGAGATCTTCAATTTTCTCTACTCCAACAGTATGCTGATGATTACTCTTTCCCTTACTATCATACGAATGAGGGACTGTATTGGCTGCAGCTGCAGTCTGACAGCTCCAATTATGTTGAGGTAAAAATTATTTCAGCCAGCCTATTAACTCCTCAGCTGTTGCTGAATGGTGTTCAACCCAAAGCTCAATACACTAAGAAGTTAGCCGAGCTCTACTATTCTCATTGCTGTGCCAGGTACTTTGGGTTGATGAAGGATATGCTGGCTAACCCTCAACTCGATGCCCCTTTTGTCGACCATCCGGACCTTGCCAAGGTCAATATCAAAGCTTGGATTGCGAAATGCCAATCAAAGTTTGAATTTTTTTTCAAAACTTTTGTCCCTACCCCTTGAGTACTTTAGCTTTTGAGACCTAGTGGGAGTAGGTATATGATGCCTTCTTTTCGGTTGAATTAGCTGCATGCCTTCAGAAACTGGCCATGCCTACTAGTTCTTTTCCTTTGTTCCCTCAGTAGCTGGCTAGGCTGCTAGAACTTCTTCCAAGCYAAAAAAAGGTATTGTGGCTCCTTTTCCTTCCCCTCTTTCAACCATGTCTCCAGCTGTTGGGGCCTCTTCTATAAAGAGACGGATGAACCTGCTTCTGCCTCAGGTATATTTGATCTTCTCARCTAGGTTATCGAATGGTAAATGGCTGGATCCTTACCTCCTCCCTTTATCTTGCAAACCAGCGGAGCTAATTAATGTAGTGCCCTTCTTAACCTACCTTGATCCGAACCTGATTCCGCTAGGGTAAGGAAATTGAAACCACTGAGATCAGCTGGTGTTCTAGCGGTCATCCCGATGAAGGTGATATGCTTCCTCTTTTTCAATATCCTTCATAGTGGATGCAACTAGAGCTGACTATTTTGTTTTGCAGAAATCGGAGAAGAAAAGGTCTCACTCGGCTACTTCCTTTACTACTTCGCTGGCTGAATCTTTTGATGAAGAGGAAAAATAAGGAAGTTCGATTGAAAACCGAAAGGCCACCTCTACTGCTCTTGCTTTTCCTGCCTCTGCTGTTGTTACTGAAGATATGCTGAGCTTCTTTAGCTCTCCTCACCATCCTATTGACTCTGTTGAGGTGACTCGAGCTCTCAGGTTTCTAGAAAATAAATCTAGAAAGGACATGCCTATGGATGAGGCAATTTATGAGAGCCTCAGTAAAGTTCTAAGTGTGGTCTCTCAGTCCTCCAACTCTTCTGTCAAGCTCAAAACTGAATGTTTGGTTGCTTGTGCTCACATGATCRCTTTTTGTATATAGTGGAGTTAGCCACAAGCTACAATCTAAAGCAGCTGCAAATTTGGAGAAGCTGCCTTCCCTCTCTACTAGGCATGAGGAGCTAAGCACTCGTTTTGCTGTTGAGTGAGATATGAAAGGGCAATTGTAGCAGAGTGCTTCTTCTCACTCTGAATGGATCTCGYTCCTGGTAGCTAAAATTAGCCATCTRGTGGCTGWGCATTCATCTTAAAGGTAGAAAATGGCTAAGGACATGGCGAGATTAGCCGATATGAGAGGTGTCTGGTTTACTTGTACAAAGAGGCCCAATAGGTTAGGTCTTCGCTAACTGATCTAGAGAGCCAGCGCCTCGTGTTGAAAACTAAGAAGAAAGAATGTATCATTGGCTTAGAGGAGTGTTGGAGCAACCTGGGCCGCTATCGGCTCTCGGGTATTGAAGCTCATGAGGCCACCAACAGTTGAAGAGCTAATCAGCCAAGCTGAGGAGATTGAATCAATTCCCACAGTGGGGGGACTATCCACCAAGCTAAGCCTTTACCACCCTCTCCTTCTGTGACTACTGCTCCAAAGCCTGCCAATAAGTCCAATGATCCTATAGCTGAAGACCCTGCTGGCTAGAATGATAAAACCCTTATATATGCCCTTTATGATAATGTAATGAATGCAGTTGCTGAAGTTGCACCCAATCCTGTTTCCCCTCTTGAAAATCCAAATTTAGCAATTGTTGTAGTCTCTCCATCTGCTGAGGCTATTAGTCAAGAGGCGATTAACGTTACTCCTTTACGCTACCTCCCTTCTTTTTTCTAATTAAAGTCGAAAATGTATTTGGTTTTTCATTGAAATGTGTTCCATACTCTAGCTTTTTTTCTCTTTTTTTTTTTCTTTTGCTACTCGATTGGCATGTAACCAAAAACAATCCTGCTGTTTTGCCAATTGATAGCTGCTTTGCCAAGTAATATTTATTGGGTGATTTCTTTTTTATGTTCAATTCCTTCCCAGAGAAAAGGATAATACCATTTTAAATACTTGCCATTGATTGCTCGGTCTAACTCTTTATCATTCAGCTGCATTAGTCGATAGACTCCTCCCAGGATAATTTTGCTAACTAGAAAAAGCTCCTCATAACTAGTTGACCATTTGCAAATAGAGAATCATTAGATGCAATAGTCAAGATTGTTTGTGCACCTATACTCTCCTACCAATTGCCGAATGATTAGTTGTGAATCTCCCATAATTTACATAGCTTGAGCTTTCATGGATACTAGTAATCGTAATCCTAAAATCAAAGCCTTATATTTTGCTTGGTTATTGGAGAAACCTTTCTTCAAATCTAACATGAAGCTCCCCTTGAGGCCCATTGAGCTGATAAACGTGATGTCGGCCCCTACCCAAGTTATTTTGGGATCCATCAAATGTTAGCCTCCAAGGTTTAATCCCAGCGTAACTTTATGCTTCTGCCCATGGATCAGTCGTATCAATATAAGGATGCTCCGCCAAAAAATTGGCTATAGCCTACCTTTAGTTGCTCTTAGAGGCATATATTGTAGCAAAAAAACTACAAAATCTCATCAAATAGCTTTGTAGGATGAGCTAATTCAAAAGAAAGCGTTCCAAATCTACCTTACAGATGTTATCTGCCATCGATGGCAGGTAATATTCCAATTTGGTACARGCATGAAACAGCGAGAGGAATAATTTCTCAATGGGAGAATACCTGGATTCTACATCATTAAGGGCTCAGCTAAGGTAATACACGGCTCTCTCAACTCCTTCATCATCATCTTAAGCCAATAAGTAGCTGATTGAAGTGTCAACAGCCGTTACGTAAAGTTTCATCGATTTATCATTTCAAGGCAAAACCAGGACTTGTGGTTGTTCTGCCTCCATGTGATTGTTTCGTTTGGTTGCAACTTCTGCAAGGGTGAGGAAGCTTTAAGTTTCCTAGCTGAATTTGCCAAAACATTGCCTTAGAAAGTTTATTTTACCAATTGGGCTATGTAGCTCCTTCTTATTTCCTGGGGGTCTTGCTTCTAATATCACCTTGGCATTGTTAGAATCCACCTCAATTTCTCTCTGATGTACCAATAAATCCAAGAAATGTCCAGCCGACACTCCGAAGGCACACTTCATCAGATTCATCTTCAAATTGTGCAGGTGCATCCTTAGGTAGGATACTTCCAAATTGGCTAGATATTGTGAGAATRGCGCCAATTTAACCACCAGGTCATCGATATAAAGTTCCATGCTTTGGCCGATCATATCATGGAAAATCATGTTCATGGCTATCCAGAATGTAGATTTTGCATCTTCAAACTGGATTGCATCACCACCCATTTGAACAAATTGATTGCTCCTGGACACCTAAARGCTATTTTGTGTACGCCATTCTAGGMTATAAATATTTGATTGTAGTCATCCATGAAGCTGAGAAACCTATTTCCTATTTCTGAATTGACCAACATATCTGCCTTAGGCATGGCATGCTCGTGTGGCTAAGTTTAGATTTCTAAAATTGATACATACTTGGCTTGGCTATTTTTCTTTATGACTAGCACAATATTTGATACACATATTGCATATTTGGCCGTTCAAATGAATCCACAATGCATGAGTCATTCTATTTCCTCCTTAACCTTGGGGAAAAGAGCTRAGCTAAACCTCCTTGTTAGCTTTTTGTGAGGTTTGAATCTTTTTTTAATCGACAGATGATGTTCTACCACCCTCCAGTCTAAACCAGCCATTTCATGGTAGTCCCAGGCAAAGCAATCTTTGTATTGCTAAATCAATCCAATCAACTGCTTCTGTTGTTCTTCCTCCATAAGGGAGCTCAACCAAGTTAGCCTTRCCTCTTCATGATCTCCCAGATTGAYATCTATGAGAGAATCCTCGAGTATAAACCCAGGTGCCTGTTTGAGGCTCCATTCAGCTTCCAAGAGTTCTTGTGTTTCGTCTGGCTTCAAAAAATTGGTTATCGCCATTTGAATCTTTCAGACAACTGAGTATGCTTGTAGTCTGTCAAAATTCCTGATAGTTGCTCTTGTAAGGGAGCGCTCTTGTCTATTCATAATTGAACTTGTGTCCTAGGAAGAGCTTGAAGAAATGTGACAGCTCAAACTTTGGAGAGCAACGGATAGCCTCACTTATCTGAAGGTCGATTGAGAATGAATTGGGGTCGAACAGAACGACCTCCACCTAATCGCCATCGCACAGCATGAATTGCTGATGTAGGATTGATGGAAAGCATTGATTAGCATGTATCCAGTCTTGTCGTAGTAGTATTGTATAGGCTGGCTTAGCCACTATCATGAAAAAAGCATGCTTGCTGATCTTTGACCAACGATGATGCTCATAACCAAGATCCCTTCAGATAATGTAAATCCTCTTATAAAATTGGTCATCTAGATATCGATACTCATAAGATCGGTTGATGGCTTACCCAAATGCTTCAATGTGGCAACGGGCATGACGTTGAGAAGGCCCTTCCGTCTACAAAGACTTGGTTGACTGGATGATCGTCTAGATGAGGATTGATGTACAAAGGTTTGAGGTAATTTATCATTTATTTAGTTGGCTTTGGGAAAAAAAATATATTGTTCAGCTGAGAGGATATCAGCTATTGKAGTGACTAATTCTGCCATAGCCTCAAYTGTTGAGAAGATATCACCAGCTAGCGAGCTTTGCTGATTAATAGTTTTTAGTTCGGTGGGAATTAGACTGATGACATTGATATCTTAGACTGCTTGTGTCTCAACTGGCCTTAGGTATTCTTCCAGCAAGGCCCTCTGTTGAGCTCTCTATCTCTGTTCCCTTTTTTTTTTGGTTTTGGTTTGCCACAATGGCGATATAGGATTTATCTCCTTTGGAATGGCCGGCGTTTCCACTGTCATGGTCTTATCCTTCAGATGGAATTTAGCTATGTGCGTTCTCTCTAGGAAATTCAATCTCCTGCAAACAGATGGTTTATCGTCTAAATGGATGAACTTAGACTTACCGCTCGTTGGGCTCCTAATAAAAGGTGTATCAGCTGATCTGTAGTTCTAAGATATGCTGGTGGCAAACGTCTCCTCGGCACATCTTTCGAATACTGGGAGCTTTTAATCTGCTATTACTTTGAGGTGCCAATGTCTGTCATCACGCTAGCATCAGTTGACGGGAAAGTCAGTATCTACTAATCACTCCTGAGGCTTTCTATTCGAGAAATGAAATTGACCTTCCTAAATGGCCTTTTGAATAATATTTCAGAATACCACACAAGAATTAGTGGCATGACTAAATGCATTGTGCTTATTACAATACAATTTTCCTTTTAATTCCTCCGAGGGAGGCATCTTTTGCCTGAYCGAGAGCTTTATCTACCGATCCTTCAAAAGCTGATCGAAGATTTGATCTGCCTTAGATATGTCAAAGGAGCAGCTAAGCTGACCACCTGGCTTAGCTTCCTCTTTTCCTCGTACTGGTTTTAGCATAAGGTAAGTATATGGTGTCCTCTTGATTAGCTCAGCTACCATAATTTTGGCTGATTCATCTTTTTCGAAATCGGCTATATCATTGTTGACCAAAATCATAGCCTGCCCTCTATCGAAYTTGGCATGTTTGGGCTTCTCGTTGTCCTTGATAATTTTTTCTGCTCGCATGGCATGAGAAAGTAGTCTACAAAGGTTTGGGAATTCATGGAAAATGAGTTTCTGCTTTAGCTGTGGGTTCATTCACCCAATTGCAATCCTAGCATACTCAATTTTTGGTAATACAGTAGGACACTTTCCTCTCATTTGCCTGAACCTTTCTAGGAAGTCAGCAACGTCTGGACTTTTCTTTGATAGCCAATAAATCTACTGTAGATACCTTCGTTACTAGGCGCGAAAATCTTTCATGGAAAAGGCATTCTATCGCAGCCTAGCTATGTGGTGAATCAGAAGGTAGGCTGGCATACTATGTGAAAGCTTCTCCAATTAGGGACAACGAGAACAAGGGGAGCTTATGTAAGTCGCTAGTAGCTAGCTCCCCAACCGAGCCGTGACATGGCCACTATGCTCCTTGTGGTTTTGTTGTCGTCTCTTGAGAAAGTAGAGAACTGAGGTAATTTGTCCCTTCAGATAAAGGTGGTTGGCCCCGTGCTACGATTGTCTCTGAGATCGTGATGGCCCCGTGATAGCAATGTGGCTCATTGATTGTGAAGCGGTCCTCCAGGCCATTGAAATTGGCCCTAGGAAAACTGTGGTGACAGTTGTGCCCATGATTGAATAGCTTCTAAATGCTCTGTAAAAATAGCCAAAACCAAGAAGGGAGGATATATCAGCTGGGCAGGAGTAAAGTATCCCGGGAATCCCTGTCACATCAATCCTTGAATTTCATTCTCCAGCATGGGCTTGAAAACAGTAGCGAATTGTTGCATTAAGTTTTGTATCAACTCACATATGCAGCGTTCCATAGTGAATCTAATAGCTAACAAAAAGGTGCGAATTAGTTGCTCATCAGGGGATTTATCTGATATTGATGGATATTGTCACTTGATTGCTATTTACTATGAAACACCCTGTGTTCTAATGTCTGCTAGATAGCACTTACAGAACCAAACTCTAGCATGTCTCATGTAGATGTTTTGCTATCCCAAGAAGGCTATTCTAATTTCTAGCCATGATCTTTCGACCAAAGCACGTATCATACACACTTAATAAATCCCACTAGGCGTGTCAATTGTGTTGGTGTGCTAAAATTGTCTAGCCGATCTAGCTATCCTAGTTGTGGCGAGTTAAGTTTTTCAACAACACGAGAGGTAARATCAGACTAGATWGTCTCTTGATCGACTTGTCAGATCCGTAGCAACCTCTTTTTTATATGTAGGGTCCTTGACTTAGGTTAAATAATCCCTCAGTAAAGTTCACAATTCAATCGCCTACAAGATATGATTGAGCTTTTGAATATTGGCTGAGGATGTGAAAGTGAGATGCAAAATAAACTATATAAGGAAAACGAAACAAAACTGATTAACCAAGAGCAAGATAGTGTATTGCTAATAGAAAACGACTGAAATGAAACATAAACAGTGAAATAAAGACAAATATAATAGCTTTGGCTAACGGCTAAGGCAAGTTGCAAATAATTAAGCAAAGATAAACTAATTTTAGCTAATAGACTCAGCAGAACTAACAAAAAACTTTTAAGAAACTCGACTTATGAATACTAAAAAAAAAAAAAACACACTTATATGTTGTTTGTTGCGTAAGCAAACATTAGGCTACAAAACAGAGCAAAATTAATAATTTGGCTAGCTAAGCTTGCCAACTAGACAAAGCAAGTTTTGATCCCTGGCCACACAACTTCTTGTAGTCATTTTGCTACATTAGCCATTGCTCCTTCCTTGGCCACTTACTATACCATGATACTAGAGAGTATCCTAGAAAATGAGARGTACCAATAGTACTCTTCTTTTCTACCTTTCAACTCGCATAATCTGCATCCAAATAACAAAGTAATTCAAAAACATCACATTTGGTATACCATATTTCATAATTTTAAGTGCCAACAAGATATCTCAAAATGCGATTCGCAGCACAAAAATGGGATTCCTTAGGCTATTATTTAAATCTTGCACATATGCATACGCAAACATAATATTCGGCCTACTAGAAATTAAATAAAGCAAGCTACCGATCACACATCTATGTTTTGTCTCATCAACCTTTTTACTTTCTCATCTTTGTCAAACTTCAAGATTGTTGTACTCATTGGTGTGCCAATTTTCTTTTACATTCTCCATTCCAAATCTTTTGAGCAATTCCTTGGCATATTTAGCTTGATTTGTAAAGGTTCTTTGATGGGTTTGATTGATTTGAAGTCCAAGAAATAAAGTAAGCTCACCCATCATGCTCATCTCAAATTCATCTTGCATAATCTTGGAGAGCTCTTTGCACAAATATTCATTAGTAGAACCAAATATAATGGCATCCACATAAAATTTACACAAGTCATAAATCTTTTGAATCATTTGATTTTATAAAAAGAGTTGTATCCATTTTTCCTCTAGAAAAACCATTTAAAACAAGAAAATCATTTAATTTGTTATATGAATGTCTGGAAGCTTGTTTCATACCAAGGGTTTTTACGTCCTCCCCCACTAACAGGAATTTTGCCCTCAAAATTTTTCCGTACCTACGAGTAAGTCGGAGTATTTCTGCCATATGCAATCCTCTGTTTCCCAAGTTGCCTACTTCACCCAATGATGTTCCTATTGAACTTTGACAAGCCGAATTTCTTTATTTTGTATCTTCTTGGCACTGGTTCCAMTATCCRAACTGGCCTTTCGTTATATGTCAAGTTAAGATGCAATTCAATTTTCGCTCCATTTATCACGTGATTCAGTAATGAGTTGCATTTCTTAAGTTGCGAAACATGGAATATATCATGAATCCAGCTAACTCAATCGATAGAACAATTTTATATGCAATTACTCCGATACTTTCCAAAACCTTGAATTGCCCAATGTATCTTGGACTCAGCTTACCACCCCTCAGGTTCTTAGAATTCCTCACTGGGGCATTAGTTTTAAAAATACTTTATCGTCCTTCCTAAAATTCCAGATTTGTAGTCGGTTGTCARTGTAACTTTTATGCCGGCTTTGGGYAGCTAATAAYCGATCTCGGATTATTTTCACCTTTCGATAGATCTCCTCCATATCTGGTGACTAGTTATCTTTCTAGATTCACCTTTCTTCAATTTCTCCCAAGCAATTAGCCATCAGCATCTCCTTCCGTAGAGTGCTTTATAAGGTGCCATCCAAATCGATGATTGGTAGTTGTTATTGTAGGCGAATCCTGCAAGTGCTAAGTTGTCTGCCCACTTGTATTGAAAATCCATGACAAATAACCGTATATAAATATCATTCAATATAATAACAGTACGAAATATATATTATATGAAATCATTCAACACAATCACAACACATTTCATAATACGGTCCAATACAGTCACCACATAACACAYAATGAAAAAGGTAGGAGGATATGAGGATTTACCTACATAGAATTCAGATTCAATACCCATTCAATTTACCTAAGAGAAATTTAGTTATAACAACAATACTTGGAGTCCTTACGTTAAAATCCTTATTTAATATTGCAAAGTGGAGTCCCTCAACCGCCCTTAGCATCAATGTGCTCGACAATTACCTAATTATGATTACAAAAGAAAATCCCTTTAATACGATTGTCCAAGCTTAAATATTTAACGCTTATTCTAGGAATATCATTTGTCAATTTAAATTCGTACTTAATTCCCACATCACCAAACTATCACATTCTTGAAGGTATAACTTATTTCATAGTTTTTTACCCCTCTCAACAATTGAAAATGGTGATACAAAAATAATATATTTTTAAGTCAAAACACATTCTTTGTACAATTTAAACTCCTTCTTAGATCAGGTGTTAAACCTAATCTATGTTCTTCTACAATTTCACTATAGGACATAATTACAAAAGTCATCAAATTCCATCATTGAATAGTAATATTTTCAGCTTTAAATCAACGAACTCTAAGTGTCGTGGAAGTGGCGTTGCGCCCTGGGCACCTGCTTAGGCAGCGCGCGCGCAACAGCCCTGGTCACTCAGGGTGCTGGTTGCCTGGGGGTCTGGGCGCTCGGT
>MEJB01000096.1:102788-142346 GCA_001752375.1 Rhazya stricta
TWWWMCYTTKGSMWTYCCTCTAAACTTTACCACTTCATTAAGCTAGCTRCCACCCAAGTAACCACAACTTCTTTATGAGAAATATCCTATTTTGGCAGTCCCTTAATTTCCTCTGATGCTATATTCTCTATTTACAACACTGCTACAATATTCTTACAGCTTATCTGCTACTAGTGTGTCTACAATGTCCATTTCGAAGCACTCTTCTAGTTCACCAGGAAACTTTAAAGCATTGAAAGTAATTGGTTGTCTACTCTCATGGTTAGCTCTCCTTTCTACACATCTATCACTATTCTTCCTATAGCAAGAAAATACCTTCCAAGAATAATGGGGACATCTTTGTTWGCTTCATAATTCAAAATGAAGTTAGTTAGGAATGTAAACTTGTCAATTCGAACCAATACATCCTCAATCTTGCCCTTCAGATATAAAAAAGTTGTTTTGCTAGCTAAAGTGATACTATTATTGGTCTTGCTTCTCCAATCCTCAGATTTCTAAATATGGACACGGCATAAGGTTAATTTTGGACCCAAGGTCACACAATGCTCTCCCATAATGAGTATTTCCAATACAATAGGGGATAGTGAAGCTATCAGGATCCTTCAACTTAGGAGGAAGCTTATTTTTTAGAATTGCAATATAGTCCTTTATTAATGCAACCATCTTAAATTCCTCTAACCTTCTTTTCTTGGACAAAACATTCTTAATGAACTTAAGAGGGATGTTGATATTTAATTATTTCAAAATGTCCAAGAACTTATTGAATGGTCTATTTTACTTCTTTTTTTTGAAGTCTTTTGGGGGAATTGTATCTCTCATCTTTCAATTTCTGACTCGTCTGTTGTGGTAGTGCTGCAGCATTGTGCTCAGGTACCACTTTTGGATCCCTCCTCCTTTCTTCTTCAACAATTTCTTCCTCTTCAGGTTGAATAGAGGTTGATTCTTTCTGGTCCTTGGTTTTTCATCACTGGTTATTCTAACTAATGTCCACTTTTAAGGCTGATGACCTTTCCTTACTCCTTACACATCTCTCCTCAGATTCTTTATGTCATTGGGCAACATTCCTCGAGGATGAATGCTAAATGCTGCAAGAAGTTGCCCAACCTGATTCTCTAAATTTATGAGTAAAATTGCATGATTTTAGATCATGACGGACTAATCCTGGATGATTGTGTCATTTTGTTCATATGTTCTTAATAAACTCTCCGTGGTGGTTGGCTGAATTTGATAAAATCTGGTGGGTCTGTTGATTTATCTTGTTGTAGCATGGATGATGTTCCTCCATGATTACTTCATGACAAATTCATATTTTACCTCCAACCAGGGTTCTATGTTCTAGAGGATTATTGAAGTTTCCCACATACCACACTGATTATGGATTCGATGGGCAATTGTCAAATGCATGATCTTTTTGCAATAGACATAGGCTACTCCAGCTTGCTACGGAATAAGCACCCAGTTTACATCTTCATGTTTTTTTATCATGTCAGTCAGTGAGCTACCTCTATTGTCAATGTTGTCACAATATCTACCTCTTGAATTTCGGTGACTCTTTTTATTTTCAAAGCCCTTGTACATGGCCACTGATAGTTTTTGCTTGCTATTCTTTCCAGGATCTCATAAGCCTCACTATACGTTTTTTTATAGGAGCACCCCATTTGCTGAACCATCAATAATATACATGTTTGGACATTAAGTCCATTATATAATGTTTCCACCTTAACCTAGTGCTATATGGCATGATGAGGGCACTTGGGAAACAACTCCTTGAACCACCCCATGCCTCATACAATGTTTCATTTCCAAGCTATTGAGATGAGGTAATATCATTCCTCAATTTGGCCATCTTCACAGGAAGGAAGTACTTCATCAAGAATTTTTCAACAAGATCATTAGATGATATTATCGAATTAGGAGGAAAAAAATTTAACTAATCTCTTGCTAGGTCTCTTATGGGATGTAGATATAGCTTCAACTGTAATGCTTCCTTTGAGACTCCTTGTAATTGAAATGAGTCACTCACCTGCATGAATAATCTGAGATGTAAATGAGGATCCTCTCTTGGCGTCCTACTAAAGTAACCTATCCTTTTAGTAATTTGAACATGATAAGCTTAAGCTCGAATTGAAAAGCTTTTATTTATGGTCGCAAAATTCCTGGATGTACAATATGCATCAATGGTACAATGTAGTTTCTGATGGCTCTATTTCTATCATCAAGTACTGCTATTATTGCCATTGTTGTTTCCAACTTGCTCAGCCATGACTTCTCATTTAGCAAGGATTATTTACTCCTTTTTTAATTTCCTCAGTATCTTCTCAATTTCAAGATCAAATGGTAGCAATTCAGAACCTTACTTGTGCCACATGCAATAGGTACATAACTTGCTCTCACAAATGTAAAAGAATAAAGAAAAAAGAACGAGTTAACTAAAGCAAGTAATATTCACACCACACTTTACAATAAACAGTCCCGRACAAYGATGCAAAAAACTTGTTCTGATAAAGTTTCTYTAACATGTAGTCCACATACACATGCAAGTATATGATGTGGGTGAAAGTCATTGATTTTAATAGCATTTATTTTACCCATTCTTACTCTCTTTGATTTGCTAAGGCATACTTTGTGCTATTTTACCTTTAACATTGGCTAGATTTATTTAAGTCACATTATTCTTGTCAAAGTATAAAATTGTAGAATTAATGAGTTTTTATTGAATTAAAATACCTTATTTTGTAYGAAAGTGATTCTACATTTGAATTACTGCATTATTTGAAGAAGAAGGAAGAAAGTCAAATGCAGCAGTAATGTTGTATCAATGCTACAACATTGGAAGTCTTGGGAAAAAGATGCAGCAAATGTTTTAAAGCAAAGGCAAGTGAAAGAGGAGAGATTTCCATGTGGAGAGAACTATCTAGGAAAGCTAAAAATCATAAAGGACAAGTATTATAAAGCTTAAAGTGATGAAGGACAAGTGGACTTTCTTGAACAAATGAGAAAGTAACAAGTGTCTTACTTTTCCTAAGATTTTAGGGTAACAACTCTTAAAGCTTCCAAGAGAAGGACCAAGGGTCATAGCTTCTTACACTTCCACACACACACATAGAATAGTTAAAAAAGGAGAGAAGAAGAGAGAAATTGAGGAAAAAGGAAAGAAGAGACCATTAGACAAGAGAAAAGGAAAGAGAGAACAAGGGTTGTTCACCGAAGGGCTTCAAGATTCTMCCTTTAGGCTTTATTTTTCTACTTCTTTATTTACTTTTAGAGATGTTGAATATTGAATATTTGTATTTTTGGGTATTTAAGAGCATGAACTAACTTTGTAAAATTAGAGTTAGTTATGAACTTGTGTGTTTAATGGCTTATCGAATGATATGAGCAAAGTTTACACATCTTTAATGCTTCATTCAAGTTTCCTTCTTGTTATACACTTCCTATTTCTTGGCCATTAATGGTGAATGTTAAAACTATTTCATTGTTGAAAGACATTAAAATAGTTTACTACTTGAATGAATATGGGCTTTGGGTATAATTAGGTATTCCATTTACAGATATTATAGACATATATGTTAGCACATAAAACCTTAGAGACTTGTGCGTCATTTGGGTTTCTTAAGTTAGGTAACACAAAAGGTTAGCCAACCTAATGAAATAGGAACAAGGAACAACAACTTGAAAGTGTGAGGTCATAACTTTTCTCGGTTTGAGTGTTACGTGTGCTATAACTTTATGGTTGTGATGTTGTAGCATTTAATGACCATTAGTACACTAGGRATTCATTAACTCTAACTYAGTTCCACCCTCTTAACCATCTCTTGTGTGGTTATTCTTGTGTTTATTTATCAACCTTAGTGATTAGTGAATCTTTTTATTTATTTTACTTTATTTTAGTGACATTAAATCAAATTACATACTTAATATTTATTGGAGATTTGTGCTACTAACTTTTGCTCTATCAATCCTTGTGGGACGATACTTTTACTCAATTTATATTACYTGTAGAGTGTGTATASTTGCACATTTTAAGTCAATTTTCATATACGATTTTGTCTATCAGTATACATGACCAASAAGTAATATAATGATTAATAGTGTCAATCCCTCAGAAATTATATTATGCTACAAATCTGGTCTGAGATTTACCAAGAGAATGGTAAAAGACCACAATAACTTGATTTGTCACTAAGTAAGTAGAATTAAATTACCATAAGGTAAAATCAGAGCTTGAAGATAGAAGTAAGTTACAAAAAGTTGTGTTTGCTAGATGAATGGCTTTAGTTAGGATTTATGAATCCTTAAGTGTGATCTCTTATATGATATTATGGTGCATGTCATTGCTTCCAGTACAGCAAAATAGTTAACTGACAAAAGTCCTCTATGGATTTATATATCCTTGGTTCTAAAGGTAAATTACATCAAATCCCTATCCAAACTTATCTTGAGAACATCATTTAAGCCTAGGTTTCTAAGGTGTTATGGGCATAAATATATCCCTACACCAATATGAAGAAATTATATAATTTCTACCCATATTATCCAAGTATATTCCACTAAATCAGCCACCTTCCTATTYCATTTTAGCTAAGATTTTCTTACAGTTGGTGATCAATAAGTWACAAGAAGTTCAATAAGAGGATAAACTAAAATACAAGCTAAGCATACATYTGCAGTGATTAATGCATCATCAACACTTAAGTTTACCAACAACCTTAACTAAGAAAAGGTTAGCTCTTGCTTGGTTTCATTGAAAGCACACAAAAGAAATTCATTATGTTCACTTAAATAAATTGGAAGTTAATTACAATCATAAAACAAAATGAAAATGAAGAATTAAGTTAAGAAAACTTCAATAGATTTTCTGTTATTTCTCTTTGACCAGCTCCCGATCCAATTATGCAKCTCTCTCACAGTTGCTAAAAGCAGTCTTCGACAATGTTTTATGATTTTCCTCTAAGAATGGCCTCTCCTTTTCTCTCTTCCTCTTGCTCCTATTTATACCTGTGATTCTTCATGCAACTTGGAGGATAAATTTCTATTTTAAGTTGACTTTTTCTTGAGGTCCAATTAGAGCAATCCATGTGGCAGCAATTACATAAGAAATTAATCACTTGTCCTTGGCTGCTACTTTATAGCTTTTTAACCCCCCATTTTCATTGTTTCAAGTTTGAAAGTTTGGCAACTTGTTGAGGTCAAGTCCAAGAAGACATTCCAATTGCAATTGGATGCTTCTTTATGGCTTTTTCAAGCTACTTTTAGCTGCCTTTTAACCACCGCAACAACTCTTGCTTTTCAGCTTTATGACTACATGTTGCTTAGTTAATAGCTTGTCACATCTACTTGTAGTATGCATAGTACTGCAACATTCCTATGCCTAGGATTTCTTCCTTCCTCGTCCTTACTTTAATTTAAGAAATCTCATTTCCTACCCAAAAGCAGAAAAAATTAGCCTCTAATCCTTATGCTCATCAGTAAATCTAGTTGTCAATGCAATCCAAAGGCATCATATGAATTTAAATAAGAAAGTCAAAGAGCATCCATGATTTTAATATGAAAACGGGTAAAACAATATAAAACTTCATATAAAATTTACATAATTTGCTGCACTTATCATTTGTCTCCAGTTTATATGATATTATGTCTCCAAGAAACTCATTTAGATCATATTGCATGTCTAAAATTGTGAAAAAGGATGAAAAATGATCTGCCACAACTTCTCTTATTTTATGTTCCTTCTTATAGGTAAAGCCACTATTATCAAGGATTTGCTCAATTTGGTCCTTCTTTTGTTGTTTCTTGCTATGATGGTGGAAATAAGTTGTATTTCAGTCCCTTCTTTTAGCTAGTTTGTGCGAGATCAGACCCTATGGCATTYCTCCTATRGTTGAAGGAGGTGCTCAAACTTTCTCTTGGCTTCAGAAATAGTATCCCTCCCAGCTTGTTGTTTCAGTTCAATTTTGTAAAACCTTAAAGAATATTACCAAATAACTGCTGGTTATAGGCCCTCTAAACCTTGCCTTGGTGAACAGAGTATTTTATTTACAACCTTCTTATTTAGAATTCCAAGGTTATTTAGAGTCGGGTTGTTGGTCGAAATTGTTTCGATAGAACGAACCAAAACAATACTAGAATAATTTGGAAAACCAACATCAAAACCCTAACCCTTGCAAAATTACTACATTGCCTCTCACCCAATGGACCAATACATGATAGTTCCGACTACCTTGCATGCACAGAAAGAACCACCTCTCAATATGACCTATGGGATCAATCATTGGCCAAGTGTAATGATCAAATTGGAATTTTCTTCCTTTTGATGATTCTTGTCTCCATTGGCTTTATCCAATCTGGTCTTCTTAGAGAAAATAACAAGGCTTCAATTAATAGAAAACTACAAGACTTCAAATTGAATTCTTCCTCTTGTATCCAAAATTGGCTTCTCTGCTAAGCCCTCTATGTATGTAAGACAAACTCTCACTTTTGCTTGTCACATAACACACTCACCTCACTTTACTCTCGATCGACTAGCTCCTCTCTCTCTCTCTCTCTCTTTGCCTTTAGCTTTCTTTACCAGTTTTTCTTACAATTTTCTTCAAGTTCCAGCAGCACTTCTAGCAAGACTCACGATTGGTCCTTCATTAGTTTTTGATAACCACTTTTGCTCTTCAACCGGTCAACTCATTTGAAGCTTCCTTTCTCCTCTAGCCGAGAAAATCTCTACTACTTTGTTAAAGAATTGAACTAAATACTCACTTCCTTTCCTTGGCCTTTGTTGAACAGGACTTGCATGAAAGATTGACTCAACTCTAGGACACTCTTGGCTATCAATCTCTCGGCTCTCACCACTCTTTGTTGATGTAAAACTTAATTGGTAAGGCTTCTTCGTACTTCCAATCATCCAAAATTTTGTCAGCATGCCATAGATGATTATGTTGGCCATGTGAATTACTAGATTAGATGTTGTTATTGCAAGATCAATATGGTATATTAAGGTGTATGTAAATTGTCCAAGATTGAATATGTATGATGGATGAATTGTGTTTAAAAATTTGAAATTTAGATGCATATGTGATAGGAATGCTTTAATGAGAATTTTAGAGATTAAGAGCTTTCCTATGCTAGAATGATGCATGRTGAATGTGTATGCATATGATTTTTTGGAAATTGGTGGAAGTTTTGTAATGAACCTTTGAATGCATGAATTGAAAGAAATACCATGCTAGAAAATTTTTCTTTGACATTTAATGTAGTTGTAAGTATTCAATTGAAAATGCTTTGTGGAAGGTTATGAAGGAGCTATTTTGGAAGTGAWTTTTGTGTTCAATTGTAGAAGGATAAGACTATCTTACATTTAATTAGAATAACAAAAGGGTCAAAAGAAAGGGATAGGCAAGAATGTTGGAGGTTGTAGCCATATTTATTAGGAATATTTCCAGACTAAATTTAAAGAAAACCAACTGCATGAACTTGAGATATAACCCAAAGACCAATCTAAGCTAATTTTGACCGAGAATTCCTACCACCCTACTATCTCGTGGTAATTGTGACCCACCTTTGAATCATAACAAAGCATATGATATATGGATTGGAACCTTATTTCCTTAGGATCATTATGACCCTCTCTAACTTGAAATGGTTATCTAGAACTCAAGTTATGATTGCATTTGTGAGCACTGCCAGTTTAAGGTAAATCTTGCTCTACCCTGCTGTTCCATTAGGATCTGAGATTTAACTACCTATTGCTGGTCATAACGCTTACATAACTGAATTTCTTAAAGACAGAAATAATTTAATCCGAATTTCACTTGAAATGGCCCTCTAGAACTCAAGTTATAAACTAAATTGTGAGCCTTGCTAGTTTATGTGAGTTTCAGCAATTCCCTACTGTTTTTATATACCTAAGAAGTGACCTCACAGCTCTAGGTGACTTGGTTCACCAACATAGACTCCTTACTGTCTTAGGATCATTTTACAACTCGTTTGGTAAGAAAATTCCTCCGCAGTCTCAAGCTAAGTATAGACTAACCTGCGCCTTTTTTTGAATCTTGACAGCCAACCTCGAGCTCATCAAGATTCGGCCTACTTCGACTCGTTTCTAAACTTTAAAATGCAAAATGTTTCTTATTCAAAGAAGTTAACCTTACTTTTTCCTCAAATAGAAAATCGAAGTTTTGTATGATGAAACCTTCCGAATCCATTTCAAAAACCTAAGACTAGGTTTACTAGGGTTGGGAGTCTCGAGTGACTAGGATGTAGTTATTTACTTTTAAGTTATTCTCATTCCAAATGAAGACATAGACTAAGGTCATTTTATGATGTATCTTCAAGATACACTTCCCAGCAGAGTTAGAGACTTTWTCTCGCATCACATCTAGCTCAAGTGAGTTCCAAACACCRTTTCCTTCAAATKCTTTCTATGGTGTTTAATTTTTATGCCATGTCAATAAAATGTATCTTGTAAGATTTTGAGTTCCGAAGGCATTTCTGGAAAATCATAGTATGTTTAAAAGTTTGCATTTTATTGGAATTTTGCATTTATGCATGTCGTTTTCAAATGTAAGAGTTATTATCCGAATTTATTTTTGGTGAGCGGGCATGAAATGGTTTTAATTGCAAATACAGCTTCTCAATTTGAATCCTCCATACGCTTTCATTAATAACAGTATAATGTTTAGTACTTTCGATTTTTCATGTTTTGAATGTATCTTGTAATGCATGCCTTGGATTGAATATTGTGGTATTGAGTACTCAATCGGTAACTTCGAGGACTAGTCCAATAGGAAAAGTAGTACACTTGACTAGACCTAGTGCGAGGACCTCTTGAGTCGCCTGAACTTTCAGTGCTTCGAGAGTTGCCAAATGGCCAAAATTGGTGGATCGTACCTATGGCAAGTCGGGTCCGTATTGGGCAGAAAATTGAGCCATTAGCTACCCATGATAATTGTTGGACAAGCGCACCCTTGGTTAGGAGGTTTAAGATGACTCTTATAGCCATAATAGCCGGCTCACTTGTTATTAATCATGGAGTTTGGTTGAAAATCGCATGCGTACCTAAAGTGATATGGCTAGTGATTTGACCCCTGCAGAGTAAATCTCTTAAGATTACAGTTGATATCACTTAACTCTATCTGTGCATGAAAAGCTTTGCTTGGTTTGACATGAATTATTCARAAATGTATACGTTTTACAAAATGAAGCTTTTTCGTGGTTTTTCTTCAATAAATATTAATTAAAGGAGCTTGTTTGTTCTTTTGTATTAGAAGTGGCTTTAAATATTCTGTGAACATTTTTATTAATATTATACACCCACATATATGCATGGGACTCATTGAGCCTTCCTTACTATTTTCCTAACATGTTTAGTTCATAGGTGYGGATGTATAGAGGATGCGGGGTGGTTCCAAATCTTTAAGAAATTTTTCTTTTTTTTTTATTTATCTTAGACTAAGGATGATTGYATTTTATTGATGCTCGGAGTTTATATTTCAACYAGTTGCACCTARTGCTATGTGATAGTTTAGATTTACTCTATCTTTTTGGATTTGCAATCCCTGTTGGACTTACRTTTTAGTTTTAGCTTTTACTAAATTGTTTTTTGCTAGAGATGTGGGTGTGTACTATTTAGTGAATTGACTTCCCTTACCCTAATGGCTTTTTAGTAGTATTTTTAGTATGAATGATTTGATTGTCGAGAGACAGGCTGTAACTCGTTTCGACCCCTGTGGCACCTAGAGACCGAATCGCAGCACAACAGTTTCAAGATGTTTTCTATAGCTTTAACTTTTCAAGGTAATTATCTATATATTTTTGAGCTCCAGTCTTGAAAATTGCATTTTAGTCGGCATATCTTCTCCAGTCTCATTAGTCTCACATTCCCGCCTTGTGCCTGCAAATTTGCCACAACTATTTCATCACCTTCGACATCCTACAATTAAAAAGTCTCAAAACAAAACAAATTACTTCAATGGCTGTGATTATTGCAATTTAGACGGATGTATTTAAGATCAACAAGGAGCAACATATAGCTTAAATTATACGGTAGACCATGTCTCACCCTTATGTTTGTGAATAGGATTTTCTAGGCATCATTTGCAAAGCCCCTGCCCAACCTCACCCACACTCTATCATCACCATCTATCCTATTGCACCAAGTGAATGGYGAACCCTCATAAGCCAAGTCTCTTAGGTCTGCTAGGTTAATCGCCTACTGGAAAGCAGCTATTTATACGTTGCCTTTCTCATTTCTCCTATCTATTCACTATGGATGAGAATTTCATTATAATCTCCCATACATATCCATGATATGCTGCAGCCCCAACCTATCATTTTCAAGACTTCATTAGGCCTACTACCTCCGGATAGATGTAGAAACCCGTGAAGAACAACTTACTACAATCATCACCAATAGTTRTCTTATATCAATGGCCTACCTCCGAATAGACGTGGAAACCCATGAAGAACTAGTCACTATCATCATTACTAGTAGTTAACTTGTGGTTTGCAGAGTATGTCTRTAAGGTCACATTCATGTCTTGTCGCCAAAGCAGAGCTAAGCCACCACCAGAACCYCTTATTCCAACCATAATTCTATTAGGGAACCCAAATTGTTTTTGTTTCACAAATAAAAATAAGTTAAGGATCTTCAACTTTAATGAGCYRGTGATAAGCCTAAATCATTCATGYGGGGGTTCTCAAATCCTCGACAATTCCAGGCCAAAATACTYATTACGGTTAGCAGCCACAGTCGAATGTTACAATGTTGTCTCCTTAGGTGTAGCCTCTCCGTAGGTTTCATGATCTTTCAACTGAAGTTTGTTATGATTTCATAATTCCTCAACAAGGTTTTGGGCCTCATTACATATTTTCATCTTTCCCCAAGCTTTGTTTTGTTTAGGTTAGTCCTTTGCATAGTGGTCTCCTTAGTTTTATTGCTTTGGCTAGCAATCCGAACAAAACTGTTTATTAGTCTCGTGTACATGGGCTAAGCTCTAGGTCGAGTTATGTGCCCTAATAAAAAGTCCCATTTGACATTATTTAAGGGTTATCTCCTTGTCCACCCCTTTCTATGGCATAAATTTGCATTGTATCTTGTTTCCCGCATCCCATGCTTCTCCCATAGTAGCTTTCCATTGTTGCTCACCTATACGGCCATTAGAATTATATCCATGCCGATTACCATTTCTTTTGTCGATTTGTGATTGCTCCTAAGTTGTCATGATTCAGATTCTTCCATATAGGTATCATCCATTCTTTATAATGCTGGGTATGATCCTATCACATGATTCTCTGCTCCTAAAAAATCTGCTGTTGTTTTCGGCTCTATTAGCTAACATGTAGAAGTCAAATCGTAAGAGTATCTCTAAGCTTACAAAGTTAAATGTCATAAAATGTCTATCATGTTATCAGAATATGCTATTTCTTCCTACTTTTAGCTCTAAGGAATAAACTAAAAATGAATTGATATTCCATACATTAATGACATATATAGAGTTTGTTCAACATTATTAGTATATCATTGATGTTTGTTTGCTACTTTAAATATGATCCATTGTTTAGATATTTTAATTGTCCAAAAATCATTTTCAAAGATGATGAATTTTAGAATAAGAAAACTAAGATTGATGATAAAACACTTTTACTCCTAAAAAAATGTTAAGGACAGAATTGAGATTCACTCAAAAGGTGTTTGTTTTTTGGTCAAAAAGCGTTGCTTATCTCTTTGTCTCCAGGAGTTCTCTCCACTGCAAGAATAACTACTATAGTACATATGGCTACGGTTTCCTCAATTCACTCCTTTTCCTTTCCAAAATCACAAAACAGATCCAATTACACTATTTCGACTGTTGATTTACCTAAAAAGTTCCTTGCACTGACGTTCAAATTCGGTTCTTTTGATTCCAGTGTCTCAATAAGAGCCGCGTCTTCTTCTTCTCCAGTGAAGAATACAATGGAACCGATGATACCTCCTTACAACGTCTTGATCACAGGCTCTTCTAAAGGTTAACTCCTATCTATTTACCGGATATTTCATTTTCAAACTGATTATCATTGTTTTCTTTTTATTGATATTTCTATGCTTGTTATGATGTTTTAGTGCTGCAGTTACGAAAATTTCTGTTTTTCTCTTTATGGATTACTATGTTTACTATTTACGGGAAAATTCATGGAAAAGATGCTTAGACCAGCGTTGCTGTAGTGAAAAATAATAAAGAGATACGTCCATATTCCAGCATCTCTGTGCATTACAACAGTGCCTTCTTTTTTAGCCGCTTTTTGAAGACRTGGCAACTTAATAGACTGTTGGAGGTCTAGCTTCCTTGGCAAAACGAGAATTGAAGTATAATTAGTTAGTTTAGCATGGAGATGCTGCATTCTGAAGGGCGGAAATATGAGAGAACTGGAGATAATTAGCATGGAGTTTTCAAGTCTTAACACTCTCGCTTGGCTTGGATGGTCTCTGTTTATTTATATCCGTGCTATGAAATTCTACAATATAGTGCTAGCTTACCATTTTCATGTCAGTCTGGAGGTTGCTTTGGCTATAATCTATTTCATGTGGTAATCTTATGGTGCAGAAGTAATCAAAACTAGATTTTGAGAATTTGAGCATTGAATGCATGGTGTATCTAATCATTTTTATACAACTTTTTCCAATTACTGTATTTAACCACATCTGAACTAGGAAAGGCTTATCCTTAATTATGATTAGAATAATATTTCTTAAATAAATGGATCCTTCATGCCTTTAAATTTTTATGGGTCCCACTCACAGTCATTCACTTGGCCTTTGACAATAATGAACTAATCAAGTTGCTGCAGCAAGGTGACTGTTTGATAGTTTATTTTCCTGGATTCCTAATTGATGCCTGAACTGAAAATCAATCCACTGGAACAGATACTGATCTTATTAATTCTCTTGGATAAAATAAAGCAAAAACATTATTGAGAGTCATTTTACTTGTGATTGAGGGATACAAAAGTGAATTTGATTAAACAGATATCCTTAATGGATTCATTCTGCTGTTGTAGGATATGCTATTCGTACCTTTGCAGTAGTGGCTTATCAAATTCTGAAGTTCTTATTTCTGGTCTTCAGGTCCTTTTGCTGACCTTTCTAGACCGACTCTTTTCGAAAATGTTTATTTTGCCAGAATTAATTTCCAATTCTCTTGGTTCTTTTAGAAAAAATGATTTTGTGAAGTGTATTTTCCCCAATGATATTCTGACACCTTTGCTTATTGTTAACATTTCGCATATTTGTATTGAGGCCTTTCCTCCCTTCCTTTTCCCTTAACTGAATATATTGATATATCATGGCTTGCTTTCATATCTTTCCATAAGGTTATCTAAGTCGTGCTGGATCTTGCACTTTTATACTCCTATTTGTTTTTTTTTTTTTTTTTTTGCTTCTCCAAATATATTCCTTGCAATACCTTCTGGGCCATCATTGCTTTATATGGTTTTAGTTAACATCTCTGCAGATAGCTAAGGTTCAAGGAATATTTTGTTCATGAAAGCAGATGGCATGTCTAAGAAYTTGAGAAGCTAATAAATATTAATCCCCYATTTACTGATGTCAGTTGTTCTGTTTGTCTGAACTACATATACTTTTCATGTACAATCACATCTGATTTTGACTGTCACTGCTTAAAATGCAGGAATAGGTTATGCTTTAGCTAAAGAATTTTTGAAGGCAGGTGACAATGTCATTATTTGCTCAAGATCAGGCAAGGATGGGGTTTTATATTTCTAGGCCTGAAGTTCAATTCTTTTCATTTTTGGGTTTATGATGTTTTGCCACATAAAGAAGGTGTTAGTTTACCCGATCTCCACTAAATTTGTTTGCTTAAAATTTCAAATCTTATAGGACTTGCATTTCTTTCTTCCATTGAATGAGATAGAGTAATATGTTGGTGTAAGCTTTTGGTTAGGTGGTGCAGGCCTTGCTTAAGTGATTAGACATGGAGCTTAATGAATGAGTACCTCAATAAGTGTATCATTTCCATTCCTTGTTTTGGCATATCTTTTGTGAATGTCAAGGACATCAAAGATCAGGTAGAAGTCTCATTGAATGGAATATCTAAAATTCAGAATTGTCTGATGGGAGGGGAAAGGGAAAAAGAATAAAAGGTAGCAGAATTTTTGGATCTTGATTTGTGGATATAAAAACTTAAAACTTTTATGAACAATGGACCATGCAAGCAGTCTTGCTTCTTTCTGCTGTTAAGCCCTTAAAAGCAAGAATTGTTTGTTGTGAACTATACTTTCCTACTTTATTAATTATTGCTTGTATTCTTATGTTTAACCTTTCTTCACTTTAGCTCATAAATACAATTTAGCACCAGGAGAAGAACTCGTTGAAGCTCATGCAGTACTTGAACCTTTTTACTCTTTCATTAAATAATAGCTCTTATTTGTTTACTTTGTTGAAGAATTTTCTGGCAAAGTATTGTCTTCAACTACATAACTGTATTTGAGGACAATCCCACACAATCTATTGAGTTGATACTTTGGGTTAAGCTTTGGCAACCTGATCATTAGCATGTCTGTTTGACATTCTAGGATCTTTTTAAAAACTTCCAAAGGTTCTGTTTATGTGACCAAACTTTTTTTTTTTTTTTTTCCCCAGAAGATAGAAAGCTAGTCAAATATCAAACAAGTATTTTCATTCTTTTACCAGAATATCAACCAGAGACCATTGGCTGTGGTGGTCCCCCTGTACTTCCTGATGCCACTAGCGAATCGAAATGGATCCATGAAAAGAATACGGAACAGAAATTGGAGAACTGGACTCTCACTTGACAATATTGAGGCCCAACAAGCTTGATTTGATCATTACATCCTAGTATAAAGAATCATTACTTTCGATTTCTCGTCTAGATCAGTCATTTGTCTAAAGTTTCCCACGAGATGGTGATTGTTTTAGGAGACTTTGCAGAACAACCAGATTATTTACAAAGAAATTTAGTTCTTGATGGGATTTGAGCAATTTCAGACATTTAAACTCCAAGTAGTTCCAGAAAGAAAACTAAAATGTGCAGCTGCAAATGCCCAATTAGAAAACTTAAACCTTTGTGAAATGCCAAATTAAAAAGCTCAAATCATAATCCATTCATAGAAGTTCTGCAAACTGAATTACTTCATCCCAAATGAAGTTGACAAATTCCCATTTTGTTTCATGTGTTGTGGAAGTTAGAGAAGAAAACTACCAAGACAAGAAAAGCCAAAGTTTCATTTTTTTTTTTTTTTTTTTCCTTCCTCTTCTTCTTTTTTTAGCATTAACTTTCAGACTTCACTGACTATCTCCATTGCAGCTGAACGTGTAGAATCTGCTCTTGATAGTTTGAAATTAGAATCAGGGAAGCAGCATGTGTGGGTACCTCCTCCTCATCTTTAGTCAATTTTGCATGTCAAAGACTCATTTGTTGTTTCTGTTATTTGTATTCAAAACCCAAGAAGTAGCATCTCATCATTCTTCTCTCTTCTTGGGTTTCCTTCTGTTGTCTCTAAATCCCCTACTGTTTTATCCTTGAGACTATAAACATATTTCTTGAAAATAAAATGTCAAGGAAAAACAACTGTAGCTATATAAGTAATTTCTCTTGCCTATAACTTCTTGTTGCAGTTTGCTCTTTTTGTGTTTGTGRCATTGAATTTGCTCCCATGCAGGGTACTACATGCGATGTTAGAGAGGCTAAGGATGTGAAAAATTTAGTTGCCTTTGCGCAAGAAAACCTCAAGTACATAGACATATGGGTACCATATTTGAAACTTTCATCCTTCTCTAGYCATCAGGATAGGATTTTGTCCTGTAGATTCTCATTTACTTTGCTTTCATCATTACATATATACAAATTATGCAACAATGCCAACTTATGCAGACTTCTATGTTAGGTTTAGGAGTATTAAACAGTTGATGCCATGTAATTATTGCATTTAAGGTTCAATAATTTAATAYTGAAGATGCAGTAACTAATTTGTCTATCAAAAGGTACAGGGTCACCAATGGGAAACCAAATGTATTTCTATTTCATCTGATCAGTGTATGCATTTACAATCTGAATTATTTTGATCTCTGCCTTATATTGGATAATGGTAGTTTTCAATGATATAGGACCCTTACCCTAAATGTCCTAGCCTAATATGTGATTTTCTTTTCTTCTTCCTTTTTATTTATATAGTAGCCATCAAAATAAGAATTATACGAGGCCAAAATATTGACTTCTTTAATGTTTGATTTTATGATCTCAACAGAGATTACTCWTCAACTAATCATTATTCAACCTTCTTATAAGTCATGAGGAGGCTTTTTAGTTCATAAACAATCATATATGCTGCCAAAAGTTGAGTTATGCTGAAAAGCTTCTACTGAGAGTATGTCTGACTTTGTTATACTTTAATATAAAATCATACGTGCAATGCTGAAAAGCATTCATCTTTTTTTATGTTATGATCACAAAGTTTTCTGAGAAAAGAAAATTATTTGCCTTCAACCAAAATTATCTATCTGAACTGSATGCCCTAAATCCAGAACTTATGATATCATTGGGTACAGTAATCTCTCATTGCACTTTTTGCAGCAGTCAAGGGAGTCATTCTTGGTTCAATTTTTGGTCTGAAAAGAATAAGTGATTTTTCATGTAATATAATGAATTAACCTACAAAATGTGGGAAATGAAGCATGTCTTCAGTCTCTCAAGTAAAAAWTTTCTATCATCACCTCTCACATATACAAATAAGCAAAATTATTTTATTTATTTTGCATAGGATGAAGCCATTGCATTTGAATATTTTTTAGAGTTCTTGTTTCTTATCTCTTAAAATTGATGCAGATTAATAATGCAGGATCAAATGCATATAGTTTTAAACCTCTGGCAGAAGCTTCAGACGAAGATCTAATGTGAGCTCTTATACAAAATTTCTCTTCTTTTGTCCTTTCTTGGCTATTTTTTGCACCAATCACTGAAGCCCAATTTTCTGTACAGGGAGGTTGTGTCCACAAATACTCTTGGCTTGATGATWTGTTGTCGAGAGGTAAAAGGATTTGCTAGGTTCTCTATGCAATCTGGCTGACTMACCCGTACTCATGCAAGTGTTTCAGGCGATCAAGATGATGCTAAACCAATCTCGCGGAGGGCATATATTTAACATTGATGGTGCTGGTTCAGATGGAAGACCAACTCCTAGGTACTTTTCTCTTCAGAATTATACCCTCATACTTTGAAGATAATTTCTTTATGCAAAATGACAACCAAACAGGTATCTGGGGATTTTCTTTCATTGACAGTGTATAACCGGTATGCTTATTGTTTGGGTACTTTGGAGCAGCTTCCCGAGCTAAGCATATTTTTAGTTTACCATCTACATTTGGTTTTTGGTGTAAGTACTCCTGTATAATTGTTAGGTGACAGACAATGATTCCCCAGGACCAAGTTTCTCTTCCTATTGTTAACTTGCAGAAACCTATCTATCATTGCTCCTTTTTATTAATGATTTCTTCCTGTCATTGCCCTCCCCTCTTCTCTTATTATCAATGAGAGACATGAATAACATTGATGAAATGTACCCAAGAGGGGTGGATTATGTTTATCAAACTTCTCACAGACTAGCAAAACTTCACTTTTTCTGAAAAATTGCCAAACATTTACCGGGTGCAATAAATGCTATGTCGTAAGCATTAGTAGATTCTAGGACAGAGTCAACTGCATTGCAGGAGTTCTAGTTAGAAGTCGATATTACTCTTAAGACTACTCAAGTCGTATACACAGCCAATAGCAGCGGTTAATAATTTATTATAAACTTTCAGATGCTACCATTTGCAATAATGCTCTGTTTTAACAGGCCTTTTATAATGATTAAAGGCTTGGGTTAGGAAGTTATCTTTGGAACTCCATTTTTGCACATGCTCCATCCAATAACCGATATGGATCAAACAGGGCTCTACTCAAATTTTGATGGAAATATCCTTCATTTCCACTTGTGAGTAAGCTGAGGAACCATACTATAGAACTTATACAAAAGAGAAGATTTTCTTTTTTCACTATTGGAAGAATTTAGTATATGGGTTATAGAAGAAAACTCAAAAGACCCATAAATTCAGAATAAGGTAGCTAATGTAAAAGCAGTAATTGGAAAAGATGTCAGCTGTTATTCCTACAGCATTTTGGAATAGAAAGCACATTTTGTAGAGTTACTTTATGAAAAAGATTTTAATGAGCAACGGATACCTACAAAAGTTACGCCTATCGCCATGAGTCTAGGCATATTTAGTGGTTGACATCTTACCCTGATCTCCATATTGAATACCACCTAATTTAAAGGCTTAATTTGCAAAGGGACAGATAAAGTTGATTTGCTTAGGTTAGTAAAGTCTTAACTGCTCTACTCATATTTAAGTTCTTTTCTGTATAACTTTTAGATTTGAAGCAGAGAATCTATTATAGGATTCAGAATTTCCTAATCAATCATTATGTCCCTGCCTGTGGACAAGAAATCATCTGTTCTAGTTCCTAGCTTCCTTGTTCCAAATCATTCTCCAAGTTGCTGTCAACATCTGTAAATAGCTATTCACCTAACTCCAAAAGGTTTACAAGCAGAGTAAATCGGCTTTTAGAACTGTCCAAGCATAAATATAAATGGTTTGTGCATGTCTTTGGCTAGAATAGCTATCCAGAAGTGCCATTAACTTTGTTGGAATATTCCCATGCCTGTTGTTTGTTTTATTGAGAGTCTTGATATGAATTACATATCTCTAAAATGATGCTAATGGTTATATTACAAATACTTTTGCAAAAGATGCATTTTATGCTGCCAGGTGGTTTTCCAAGCTCGTGTATATAATACTTGTCTTATCATATGGAGTAAACAGTTTCCAAACTGTTGATCCCACAAGAAAACACATGCATGCAAAAGACCATATTTGGTCGGTGCTTAGAGATATCATTGAACAAGTTGTATTGTTAATTAAGTTTATTTGCTAAATTAGTTCAACACTAGTAATCTATTTGCTGCTCTCATTGTTGCTATATAATGATGGTAGAAGTTTCGGGTCACACATTCAGATTTGGAAATTTTTACTTTTTTCTCAATGATGGTTTCTGTTGTTTGTCCTTAGGTTTGCTGCATATGGTGCAACTAAGCGAAGCGTGGTGCATTTAACAAAATCCCTACAGGTACGTGATTGAGTTAGCCAATTGTATATATTAATAGTACTGCAAAGATTCTGTTGGTGCAATTAGTTAGCACCCTTGTCCCAAACGTAAATCGAGATCTCAATTCTCACCTCTAGCATTTGTTGGGTTGCATTGCCTTGCCCTAATCCCCCTGGACAGAATTCCCTACCTCCTATGTAAACAGAGGTGTGGGAATAACATATATATATATATATACAAAATAGGAATACCATTATAGGAAGGTTCCTAATCAATCTCTATAATGAAGCTAAATCTCCTAATTACATGTAATCCTATTCACAACCTATAAAACTGCCCCTCAAGTTGGAACATAGATGTTAATCATGCCCAACTTGTTACCAAGATAATCAACCCGAGCCTCGTTTAGTGCCTTTGTGAAAATATTACCAAATTGTTCTCTAGTCTTCACATACTCTATAGAAATTAAACCTTGTTCTATTTTCTCATGGATGAAATGGCAGTCAATTTCAACATGCTTAGTTCGTTCATGGAATATGAGAGATGCAATATGAAGGGCAGCTTGGTTGTCACACCACAGTCTTGCTAATACTTAGGTCTTAAGACCGACTTCAGTCAAGCTGATATACCCATATTATTTCTCATACAGCTGTGCCATAGCTCTATATTTTGACTTAGCGCTCGAACTTCTTCCATGAGACAATGTTTCCTCCAACAAAGACACAGTATCCTGAAGTAGATCTTCGATCTTCCTTGGATCCTGCCCAATCAGCATCTGAAAAACACCCAATATTCGAATGACCATGATTGTTGTATGAGATACCATGTAATGGGAGCTCATTTCAAATAACACAAGATCTTTTGTACAACTGGCCTGAAGTAGATCTTCGATCTTCCTTGGATCCTGCCCAATCAACATCTGAAAAACACTCAATATTCGAATGACCATCATTGTTGTATAAGATACCATGTAATGGGAGGTCATTTCAAATAACACAAGATCTTTTGTACAACTGTCCAATGATTAATGGTTGACAAAGACATGTACTGACTGACACTAACTGAATATGCAATATTTGGACGAGTTATACAAAGATAATTCAATTTCGGAGCCAATCTTCTATATCTCTCAGGATCTTCAAACAATTCCCATCTTTTTGTGTGCTGCAAATTAGGAACCATTGGAGTGCTACACGGTTTAGCTCCCCGTTTCACTATCTCATATAATAAGTTAGATACATATTTCTTTTGAGATAGGAAGATTCTTACCTCAACATCTAAGAAATACTTTAACATCCCTAAATCCTTTATGTGAAATTAACCGTGTAGGAAGGATTTAAGGAATGAAATATGTATAGTATTGCTTYGAGTAATGACAATATCATCACACATAAACTACTAACAACGGAATTMTAGCTTTAGATGTTTTGTAGAAGAAAGAGTGATCAGACATGCATTTCTTCATTGCAAGCTATTCAACTCCTTGACTAAATATGCCAAACCAAGCACGGGGACTTTGTTTCAAGCCCTATAATGATTTACGAGGACGATAAACTTTTTCATATTCCCCTAGCAACAAATCTAGGAGGTTGCTCCATATAAATTTCCTCCTTACGATCTCCATTAGAAGGTATTYTTGATATCAAGCTAATGCAAAGACCACCTGTGAATGGCTACTATACAAATGAATAACTTAAGATATGTTAACTTCGCAATAGGAGTAAGTGTCAGRGTAATCAATGCCATAAGTTTGGGCGTATCCTTTAGCAACAAGATAGGCTTTCAATCGAGCAACGAACCCATCATGATTTACTTTTAACGGCAAAAACCCATTTACATCCAATAGCCTTCTTTCTTGCAGGTAAGTTTACCATGTTCCAAGTACCATTGTCATCCAAAGCATGATGGGATGACAAAGGTGCTAGCGTAGGACATGAATTAGGAGGGCTTAGTTTTCCAGAGTAGACCTGAAGGATGGGTAGCTTAGCAGGAGTAGACTCAAAGGATGTGACAGTATAGATCAACAAATCATCATCCTCTCCCTGAGTTGCACAAATAGAAGATGGAGAAAAAGATGTGCCTTCGAGGAAGGAGACATGCAAACACTAGGTACCTGCTAAGGCTGGGGCAAAAACTCCTATATCGTATTTTAACACTGAAGTAGCCAATAAAAATGCACTTTAATGATTTGGATCTAGTTTGGTGACATGAGAATGAATATCCCGATCAAAGCAAGTGCAACCAAATATCTTTGGCTGAATAGGAAAATAATGATTTTGTTGGAAAAAAGGACAAGTGAAGGAGTGTTACCATTAAGAACAGATAAAGGTATAGGTCTAATCATAAAGCAAGCTATAGAAAATGCATCAATCCAAAAATGTTTGTGAACATTGATTTGAAATAATGGGGCTCTTGCAGTTTCCAGCATCTCGGTTCGAGTCCGAGTGGCAGCATGTCATCTTCTAGAAAAGATAAATATATCCTATAATGAATTCAATTCCYGATTTYCATTTAAGAGACTCCTCTTTTTTATGATATTTGCAACCTTAGAACATTTATTAACTCATATTTCTCTTTCCAATTGTTTCAATCATAATTACAATTCTTTTAATAACCATTTCTTTTGTAGACGAAGTCAGACAACGATACGATTCGTTTGAGAAAGGCCTAATAGTTAGTTTTTTCTGTATAACAGGATTATTAGTTACACCTTGGATTTATTTGGGTCATTTTCCACTAAGTGATTTATATGAATCATTAATTTTCCTTTCATGGGGTCATTTTGAGATGGTGTATCTACAAAAGAAGCTTGATGGAGAATGTGATTTTGAATATGTAAGATTGAAAAGATGTTGATAAATATTATTTGGCATTATTACACTTGTAAAATTTGTACAAAAACAGTGGATTGAGTCTTAATCTCATAAAAGGCACAAAAATGAGATAACAACTTATAACGATTTTTCATTAAATATAACCATGTCATACGAGAATAATCATCAACATAAGTAATAAAATACCTAAATGCAATTTTAGACATTACTAGACAAGGACCCGAAACATCTTATTGGACTAATTCAAAAGGAGCACTATCTCATTTATTGACTCTAATACTTGAATTAAGACGATGATGTTTGGCAATCTGACAAGATTCACAATCCAAGGAGGATAGACTCTGAAACTGAGGACAAAGTTTTTTTAGCAAAAGGAGAGAATGGTTGCCCGATCAACAATCTTCTTCAAAAGGGTTGACTATTCTAGAACAACCTGTGGACTTTGGCACGTGTATATCAAGGATGTAGAAGATCTCCAGACTCGTGTCCTTTACCAGTAATTTTCTTTGTCATAAGATCCTGAAATAGGCAATAGTTGGGATGGAATGAGATACAGTAGTTAAGTGCACAAGTAAGCTTGTTGACAAAATTAAATTGAAAAATAACTGAGGTAAACTCAAGATAGATGACAAAGGAATTGATGGAGTAGGTATTATTGTGCTAGGCCCAAGAACAAAAGTAATCAACCTATCTGCTAAAGTAATATAACTAGATGTACTTGAAAGTAGAAAATATGCTAGATTACTTGTTATATGATCTATGGCACCAGAATCAACGACCCATTTGGAAGATGAGGAAACAACATGAATTTGACTTTCCTACCTTGGCTATAGGAGTGATAGGAGGAGATGAAGACTTCAATGATTCTTGGTACTGAGAGAACTTGGCAAATTCATCTATAGAGATTTCAATGGACTTCTTAGATGCATCATGAGTGGATGCAATATGGGCCGACTGAGCTCTTGTACCCTTATTTTGCCATTGCCAACAATTACACTTCATATGCCCCGCCTTATGGAAATAACGACACACAATCCCTCCTAAGTCTTGTCCCCGGTGTTAACTCCCTTACACCGCTTTTGTATTGTTGTCTTTGCGGTCCAATGATAGAGTTCCGACTTTTAAAAGCACTGATAAGCAGATTAGTTGGGTAACTTTCTCAACGAAGTACCCTATTGCATGTGTCTTGTAAAGAGGAAATATCAGAACTCAAAAGAATCTGAGATTTAGCAGAAATTCAGAAGGAAGACCAGTCAAAAAACTTGTAACAACTATCTTTTCCCATTGAGTCCATTGAATTTTCACATCAAGACTAAAGAGTAATAACATATTAAGCTCTTCATAAGTTCTTTTGAAGTCCATAAAATAATTATTGAGAGAACTATCAGCTTTCTCTGCACAATAAAAGGCTTTACATAAGTCATATGTGTGAGAGAGATTCCCTTTCCCAAAATACAAGAAATTTGAATGTTCCATCAATTCCTTAACAAATTCACAGTGATTGATCAAACCAAGTACCTCACTGTCAGTGGAATTTTCTATCTGCATAAATAACCGAACATCCTCCCTCAGCCACGTCTTTTGCAGTTGTCTTGCTGTGGATTCTCCGATATATGATTATCTATATTGATACTTCATAGATAAAGTCAAACTGTTTTGTGCATTTTCGAGCCATTGAGTTTATGTTCCGTGATTTTGACATCATAGGAACCACATTCATATACTACCGACTTTTTATCTGCCATAACGCCAAAGCAGTAGAGAAAACAGAAAAAAGAAAATGAAAAATATGTTTGTAACCGAAAATATWAAAAAATTGAACCTGTTCCAAAGAATATCCTACATCCGAATGCATGTTCACCCAACAAAACAGTAGAGAAAATGTGCTGTATGGAACTAGGCTATTCACAGAACAGTAACTAAAAAAATTTCCGCCAATAGACGTGCTCTCACACATTGTTGCGTGACAATGGTCAGCGGATTGAGGCAGCATATGTGGCTCATGCGCAGGGTTTCTGTTGACCTGACTTCTGGGTTTTGCCGGTCAGCAGGTGGCATGTCTTCCTAGGCCAGTGGTGGGATCCAAATATCACTCTACCAGACTTTGTTTGAAACCCACTCTTTTACCTTAAAGAGGCATGCAAGAAAAGATATAGAAGGGTATGGCTCTAATACCATGTAAACATAGGTGTCGAAATTTTTCTTGTACTGTATTCATCATATAACATGTACATACATACATACATACATACATATATATATATATCTATCTAATGTAGAAGTTCCAATAGGAAAGTTCCTAATTAATCCCCATAATCAATCCTAATCTATCTCTATAGTCAAGCTATACAATTTCCTAATTACATGTAATCCTATTCACAACCTATAACACCCTATATATTTAGTATCAAGCTGCTTCCCATTTTGTTTCAGTCGGTTACTAAATTTAGTGCTTTTTGCTAATTTTGTACTGTGAGATCTGGTACTACTTCCGTCCTCGATGCATGTCTATTAAGCCAGCAATCTTGTTTAACTACTATCACAAAGCACCTGCATTATGCAAATATGAGACAGACTCATTGCTGTGATATGAACATATTCAACTGTAATGATTGTTAAACACGTGAAAGATACTAATTACTATAACTTTTCCGTTGTTACTGTCTCTTCTATGACTTCGTATCTTTTTATCTCTCCTTGTTTAATTGTTTGTGCACATTGGTCATAAAATCCAGTCAATAATTCCTTCACTTCCCAAAATTTTAACTCRCAAAATCAGTCTTATATTCTCATTAATTTAATTAGATAATCTTTCCTAATAAACTAAAAATTCCGAAGACCACTAAAACCCTGGATGTTGAACTTCTTATGCGTGTTTCTCTGCCGATTTATCTATTTAGATGGTCACTGTAGAGCTATTTGCCCATACGAAATGTTTTTGATTTCTTTTTGTAAGGAATAATACATTCATACATGATGCACAAGGTGGTTCCAGCCCATATTAAGAATGAATCACCTATTATATCTTGTCAAAAATATCAATAAAAGATTGGTATTCAGAACGATAGCTATCTAGGAGAAGAGCAGATTGTTCCAGAGTCGTCTTTCCTTTCTTTTCTTTTTTTCCCCTTTTGAATTACTCAATATTTTTCTGTTGTTTTACTCCTTCCATATTGAACCACATTTAATATTTGCAGGCAGAGTTGCAAATGCAAGATGTTAGAAATGTGATCGTGCATAATTTGTCGGTATGTTATGCTTTATTCAATTTTTATATGTGAATGTTTTGAATGCTTGAAATATTTGACTATGCAACTCTGCTTGTTTTTATTTCGGATATGTATATACCAAGTTCTAAAATATTAGGATTTTGAAGCCCAGGTCCCTCTACCTCTCAAAAATCCTTCAATATTCTCAAAAATCATAAGACACAAAAGTTCTAGATCATCTTTTTCCAATTTAATGGTAAATTCACTACATTTTATCATAGTTACATGTAGGGAGTCAAATATTCTTGTCTTTCTGAGGTCATTTGAGATGCTGGCAAAAAGCGCTGGAAGAAGAAAAGGGCCTTTGGTTGATATCTGTACTTCTGATTCATGGAAAAGCAACAGAAACCCTAATTTACCTTAGGTTCTTAAGGGAAAACACATAGCCAAAGACTATTTCATATAAATGTCATATATAACTGGTTTCTACAATGGTGGAGAATACAATGATATAGAGACTAATCCTAGTATACTAAGTTGATTGGGATTCTTGTCCTCCAGGAAAGTAGCGAATAATGAAACTAAAACAACCCTATKATTCTAAATTACAGGGAAACATAATAAACCTAGAAGAAACCTAGATTAGTAAGGATTTGGTTGTGCATCAACAATTCTGCAGTTGTAGAAAAACTTAGTCTCGCAGTTGTRGGAAAACTTAGTCTGAACTTTTAAACTTCCCATGGTCAACTTACAGTCCAACTATGCGATCCTTTAATTTTTCTTCCAAACACTTAGGATTTCCCCCTTCAATTAATGTCCAACTTCATGATATTTTAATGTTCAAACCTAACTTCATGATATTACAGTCCAACATTTCAGCTGGACTACTACATGAAGAAAATAGTTCCGTAGTACGAGAAAAACAAGGTTTTTCCAGTAACTACTCTATTGAAGTAACAACAAATATTAATTTGCTGCTCCAAAAAGTTCCACAAATATTGCAGATATTAAATTCAAGTTCTTCAGGTTGCTTCTTTTGATTAGATTTACTATTTCTGACATTTTTCCAGTCAGAAAAACTGTTYTCTTTAACTTGCTGTATAAAGCTGAACAAGGACAGTGTCAAACACCATAAACTCATCTATGTTTTCAGCAACCTATTCTCTCACAAAGATGATGAGAACGAAGTCGGACTAATATCTTTGAGGTAAATATCAGATATTATTGGGGGAGAACTCCAATGTATCTTCTTGTTTCAGATTGATCGACACATGAAAATTCAAAAAAGGATCTTCTCGATAACTACCTCGCAGTATGTCTGCATCATGGCTATCATCATGATTTCTGGATTAATGAGTTCATCTCAATTTCTTCTTCTTTTATTATCTTCTTCTTCTTCTTCCCCTTTTTTTTTTTTTTTTTTTTTTGGTTCTTTAACTCCATTGCCGCATCAAGGATTTTTCGTTTTCATATTTATTGATGCCAGTTGGAGCCGTGGGTGTTTGATTCATATCAAAACTATGATTTTTGAGGAAAACCAACGCAAACCTTAATTTAGGGTCTAATTTAGCTAATTTAGGTCTAATTTCACAAACTCTAGGTTCTTAAGTTATAAAAAGCCAAAGGCTATTTCATACAGATTGTTTCTTACAATGCTGGAAACTACAACGATTTATACACATATCCTAATATACTAAGCTAATTAGGATTCTCGTCCTCAAGAAAGTAATTAATAAAGAACCTTAAGGAATGAATACAACACATTTGCACTCAGCACTGTGGAACTCATTCAGTACAAAGAATCTTATACCCCTTATATTGCCCCTCTCCAATAATAAAGCTCAATAGAAATACTAAAACAGCTAAAACGGGAACTCTGTTTAACCCTTTGCTTGATCGGAACCAAAGAACACCTTCAAAGCACATGCATATCGATCTAAGTGACTTCTCTCTTCCTAGTTTGAATCTCAAAAGAGAGGACTTCCCCATCAATGGGAAGACTCATGTAGTAGGAGCAAGCAAATATTAGTACAGAAACTTTTGACATGTTGGATCTAAGGCAGGTTTTGCACTTCCATTTGTCTAGTGTATTTGTCCTATTGGACTTAAAAAGACGGTGATGAGTGCTTGATTAGTTCTGAATGTGTTCTGATACTCAAGAGTCCCATAGAATTGAAAAACTTGAAAAACAAAATGCATAGTTGGAGGTTAGTAAACCATAGTAGACTAGTAGCTTTCGGATTTCTTCTTTTTTCGTTCTTCGTTTTTCTTCTTCCCCCAAGGGAATAGATTAGCTTATGTTGTATGTTAGTATAKTRGACTTTCAACGCCAAAAATATTCTCTTAAGTGAAGGTATTTTCTGTTAATTGAGTTTACTTTCAATATATTAATTCCTAATCATCATTAGCATCAAAGAAAGGGACGATAACCGAGAAGTCATGAAAATCAATGGCAGTGGCTTTGGATGTCCAAGTACATGGTCATTATTGATCTTTAGTTCTAGAAAGGAAATTTACAGGGACAAAAATGTGAATAGTTTATTGCATTATTATCCAAGTACATGGTTATCATCGGATTCCATCAAAAAGCTGTAGAACTTTCATTGCCAGCTTCCACCTGATAGACCTCCAATTAGAATCACCTACARTAGGCSCAAGAAGATAAATGAAGGAGGTGATCTGTGGTCCTAGCTGGCAATTAGGCAACAAAAGAAAAGGAAATTCAGGGGGTAGAAACAGTTGTGGAATCATGGATTGTGAGTGACGGTTTTGGGAGTATAGAAGAGGGAAAAGATGAAAGGAAATGGTAGAGAAGAATATTCATGTAATTGAGCTTTGCTCTTGGAGAGTATAGGTCTCTCGAATAACTGAGTTTGTTGATAATTTTCATTTAATAACATGCTCATCGTTCATCTATTTCCACTCTATTCCGTGATTACTGGAATTGTCATAATCTGTGTTGGTTGTAACACCATCCTCTTCGTTCTGCCCTGCTTGGATCTCTTTTTTGTAACCTTTTTCTGTTTTTGGCAGCCGGGCATGGTCACGACAGATCTTCTTATGTCTGGTGCTAACACAAAACAGGTTAGTCATGTGATAAAGTTTTCCTCTAGCCTTCACAGTTTCGGTAGTAATGAGCTTGTGCTCTCTGCAGGCCAAGTTTTTCATTAATGTTTTGGCTGAACCACCAGAAGTGGTAAGGCTAAGATTTTGTTTAGACGATTGAAGTGACTGCCATGTGCTATCTTTCTTACTCCACAAATATTATTTGGTTAGTATACATATGGTTTGAAGAACGAAATATTGTGATCAAGTTTTGTTGGACATTCTCTGCCTACATCCTATAAAGGGTCTGACAAGAGAAATTGCCTTATTCTGAATAAATCTAGCTGTATTAATGAGCAGAATATTTCAATTTCCTACCGCACCGTTGCACATTTCTTTCTCAACATCCCTCCCCCCCCCCCCCCCCCCCACATCCCTCTCCCCCCCCCCCCCCCCCCCCCCCTTCCTTTCCCACCTATTTTTGCAGGTCGCGGAGTGCTTGGTTCCAAGTATTAGATCAATCCCAACCAATGGATCAACAAAACCAACCTATATTCGTTTTCTCACTGGATGGAAGGCCTACTCCCAGATATTTTCAGTTAAGTTGTTCTAAGATACCATTCTTTCCCCATAGTTTTACTTTTTTTTYACCAGATATGAGCTTATACTAACTTGGAATTTGATTATTTAATCTCTTGCTCCCCCACCYACTCTTTGTTTGACAGAGATTGGCTTTTGGTGCTAGAAGGAATAGATATGTTCTTGAGGATTGATGGACAACTGATGTTCAAATGATAATTTATGACCATAATTAATGTTTTGCTCCCACAAATTTTATGTTCCATCAGGGGGGAAGAGCAACTGAAAGTGCATAGTGTTTACTGAAATGACCTGGCTTTGGCAATCGAATTTTCCTCTTAGAAATACAGTTATGAGTATCAAATATTCTAGTTCTTTTGGCCAGTGTTATCCTTTCTTGCKACCACTACAGGGAAAGATGAAATTTATTTGCTTGCATTATTATCCTACCTATGAATTCTCAACTATATTAACATGATTTGTTTATCTATTTATCGATATTATCTTTCAACATTTGATCMTAGATACAAGCTTCTGATGTAAAAAGGACGATCATCTCAAAAGTAAAGCAATTGTAGTATCACCTTAAGGTAGGGTTTGATCCTCCTTGTGATTTGCCTTTTCAAAAGACAGATAGTGAGATTTATAGAAAAATGATGCAATCAAATACCTCWCCTGATTCCGCAAACTGATTTCTGATATTAGTAGTGACTAAATTAAGTTGCAAAATAGTGATGGTTTGGGCTATGATGCATCTTTTGCGCCACCATATATTCTAGATATTTATATGGTTCGTCTTCGAAGGAAAATTTGATGACATTGAATCAGTGGTGTCTGTTTCGCCATCAGCCGTCTGGATTGGTGTTGAAACTCATTAGGAAAGTCATCTTTCAGACTTACTGAAGTCTTTAGAATAGGGATATGTCTCAGATGAATTAAGAAAGAAAGAGACGAAGCAGTCTTTGGATCAAGAAGACAATGGATCAGATGAGGGCTTTGATACCATGTGAAAAAAAAAAAATTGCAAGATGAAACTGGAAATTTTCTCTGAATATTTCAATGTGTTTTAATGTCTTTACATCGATTATATGCATAGGAAGAAGAAAAAATCTGCTAAAATACTAGATTTTTCACACAAATTACATGAAAGAATATTTAGAAATATACTTCATAATTGATCACCTAAGTAACTTTAATAATCTTGTAGTGTGTGCCTGATGAAAAGTGGTGTCTGATATTGAAATGACTTTGAGATTAATTCATTATGCAGATGAATGCTTGTGATTCAGCTTCTCTTTATGTATCAGATATGTCATCTGTTCCATTGCCTTCGTGATCCAACGATTATATCATCTCGTGCTTCGACAATTCATCTGAGACATATCCTTATTTTGAAGACTGTCGTCTGTCTGAATGACATTTTTTCTGATGAGTTTTAACATCCCGTCAGGCTGGCCAGGGCAAAGAAAATCTAAAGAAAAAAGAACGGAAGAAGCAAATGGAAACGAGGAGAGACACAGACTTAGTGAAAATGTCAGTAAGTTGGAAAGAGGAAGAAAYAGAAAGGGGTTTGGTAAGGCCAGATTGGAACTTCACATGCACAAAATGCCAATCTAACTCAATATGATTAGTCCGCTCATGAAAGATTTGTAAGAATTAGGGCAATTAAGATGCGATTAGTTTAGTTCATTGAGAGAATGATTTGGATCAATATTTTAACCAACCTCTTTTATTACATTAGATCTTGTTGGATTTAGGCAATTGAATTTCATAATTGAACCTTTTAGATTACTTTTTCATTCTTTATCATATTCGATAGGTTCAAATTGGGAAAATTATGTAATTTTCATACTTGATTAGARATCTTTATGAAATCGACCTTAATTTATTTGTTATACACTTTTTAATACTATACTTGCTAGGATAAGAATGCATCAAGTATGTGAGTATCAATTCTCTCAAATTAATGCTCTTAAAATTTCAAAGTTGGTGTTTAAAGGAGTTTTGATGGTCAGCTTTTATACCCTTCAAGTAATATTTTGAAGAGGAGCCGCTATTCAAAAAATCCTTCTATTTCGGATAGTAGAATTAGAATAGTGATGCATTTGAAGCATCATCCAAATCCTCGCTCGAGGGACATTAGACTTAGCCCCAAGATCTTTCAAGTGTCCAAATGATCAGTCTAAAATGTCCTCCAAACAGACAAGCAGGAGATGTTTGGATATCCGATGTTCCATCAAATATTGCCCAAGGTTTCACTAGAAGGTCTTCAGGTCTGACATAAACTAGCTTCAGACGGTCAAGGCAAGCCCTGAGTCCAAACTAAATTCAAATGTAATGCTTGTGACCTTCGGACGATCAAAATTTCAGCTATGTCTCATTTGAACCTTCACTGAAAGACTTCAKATTTATAATGTATGTACTTAGGACGGCCTTAGTAGTAAGATCATGGGTTTGAAGTATATAAACATTTTGGATTCATTTCCATAAAACTTCAAAGGTCTATCAAGTCCATTTTAGTATGATATTTGATTGATTATAGATATGTTCATTGCACTAATTATTTGTTTTATTGGACTTCTATAATTTTAGGACTCTTGGAAGGAAGTTGAAGAAAAGAAGGCAACTTTGGTGTATTTTGAGAGCTAAAATTAGAAATACATGTAACTTACCCCATGACCATATGGTTTGGACGAAGTTCAGGGAAGTGATCAACTTTCAACATATCTTTTGAAGATCCCCTAATGTTTTAGGAGTGTTTTGGATATATCTCATATTATTTAGGAGTWGGATTTTTTTAAKTATTTATTTCCTTAATAGATTAGGATTGCTTTATTATTATGAAAAAATTGAGACATTTTAGGATATGTGGATTTCCTAATACTATTCATATGGAATAGGTCCACAAGATCATTCGTTATTCAGCATTCTAGGTTTATTTTTATAGACTATTACTTCTTTCTCACAGCTACGTGTTGAATTCCTTTACTTCGATTGAAGTACTAAAGAAGCCTTGATTCAGGAGAACAATCGTGAGATTTAATTGTTTATTTGTCTTGATTATTTATAAGTATTTATTTACTCTCTACTGTTTTAGAAGTTCGGGTATTTAKTTTAGTCGATAATTTAGGCATGTTACTAGATTGAACTTTTTATTTTCTAACCAGTTAAACCTTCAGATCTGTAATTATTTGTTAAGTTTAAATAAGTGATAACTTGATAGAGCTATGCATTGATAGAGCTATGCATGCCTACATCATATAATTCTTGTCATGGGAGTAATAATCTAACCCTAAACAAATAACTTGTCTGAGTTTGTTGATTATGAACTGCATCTCTCTAGAATTTAATGCTACCGGAACACCAAAATTCTAGAGTTTTCTTGGAGTTTACTTTTGGATTAGGGAGTGATTAATCATGGGTCCTCTTAATCACCGAAAGAGTAAGAAGACATTTGTTGTAAGTGGGAGTCCCAGACAAATTTAACTAGTTTATTTAAGATAATAAGTAATCTTTGCATCTATGATCGATTGAATAGAATCAAGGTGGAATTAGTGGCTTTAATCGGATCTTTCAGATATATTGTTTCTGACACTAATTTAATATGTCTTGATATTCTTGTGATTTGCTTTAGAAGAATTGTAAATTTAGTAATCTCTTCAAAACCTCCATTTTTCGTGTTTCATCAAAAAGAAATTGACTCGTCTATTTCCTGAAGAGACAACTTTACTCTCAATTATATAATTTTTATCCATTGAGAGTATGTCAATTATTATTTTTAGTAGTTTAAATGACACGCTAATTTTTTTCACCATTGCCSGGGAATACGRTTTTATGYAATTATTTCTTTCGATTATTATTTCTCTCTTTGTTGTTCTTCACTGGCGTATGTTGCTTCRCTATTCTCATACCTGTTTTTAATTACTTTTCGACGCAGAAATTGAGAAGTCCAATCGCCTGAGGAAGATGGAAACGTTGGAGGAGAATCGAGTAGCCACTTCAACCTTTAAGGTAAAAGTGCCGGAAGATTCGTCGAATTCTAAAGTTGAGTATGGAGAGTAGAATACTAATCAAGAAGTGGTTCTTACTCGAGAAACGGTTACCAGACAAGGAGAAGCAACCATGATAGCCCRAAGGACTCTACAAAAGTGGGCTACTCCAGACATAAATAAGCAACCTCTATGCATAAATTTTCCTTCCACTACAACTAATTTTGAATTAAAATCTRGTTTAATTCATTTACTTCCTTAATTTCATGGCCTTGCAAGTGAAGATCCACAAAGCATCTAAAGGAATTTTATGTGGTTTGCTCCACCATACAACCTCAAGGTATGACTGGGGGACCAAATCAGACTCATAGCTTTTCTCTTTTCTTTGGCCGATAAGGCTAAGGATTGGTTGCTTATTTACCTTCCAATACAACAGATGATTGGGGTGTTTTATAAAAATAATTTTTGAAAAAAATATTTTCTAACCTATAAGGCTCCAAATATAAGGAAAGAAATTTGTGAGATAAGGCAGTCCATAGGGAATCTTTGCATGAGTATTAGAAAAAGTTTAAGCAATTATGTTCTAGTTATCCACAACATGAAGTACCTGAACAATTATTATTGCAATACTTTTATGAAGGTCTTTTTTTTTCTTTTTTTAATGGACAAGAACATGATTGAAGCAGCCAATAGAGGAGTCTTAGTGTACAAAATGCCTGAAGAAGCATGAGATCTCATCTCTAACATAGTGGCTAATGCTTAATAATTTGAAACAAGGCAAGATGTTTATAAAAAGGTGAATGAGGGAGGTATCTCTTCACTTGAACAACAAATGGCTACACTAACAGCTTTGGTGAAGGAACATGTTATAGGAAAATGACAAGTAAAGACTTCGGGCATTTGTACCCACATAGGTCATTTTATTGAACAATGTCCTACTTTCATGAAGACCCCAAAGAACAAGTGAACATCGTGGGAGGATTTCTTGGTCAACCCCAAAGGGAATATGACCCATATTCAAATACATATATTCTAGGGTAGAGGGATCATCCAAATTTCAATTATGGGAAAAGGAATCAAGGGTATCAACAATTTCCCCAAGCCAGACAGACTCCTTCTCAAACTCAGTAGACTGAGAAACTAGGTAAAGCTTTGGAAGATATTCTTGAGAGACTAACTAAAAACATTGAGTAGCAATAGAAAAAATAGATGAACAAAATGAGTTTACACAATTTGGAAAACTAAGTGTCACACATGCCTAGGATGCCTTTACAGCCCCAGTGCAACCTAGGGGAGGGCAGTCATTATTGGTATCAGAGCTTAAATTTTGAGATTGTAAGGTTTTGTAGAATAGTGTTATTTTATCTAAATAATTGGCCAAAGACATTAGGAAGCTTGGTTGTATATGGTAATCAAGTTTTGTGTAGAGTGAAGTTTATRTATGTATGACTCGGTCTTGTGATGTTATTAACTTAGACTTACAAGTGATCAGTCTGAGTTTTGACGATGATAACTCAAATTATGAGTGTAGGTTCTAAATCCATGATATTGGAGTTATGGGATATCAATGGTACTTGTAGATAATTAGAAGGAACYGATCWATGTGAATCAAAAGTGTTAGGATATAGATGGTTGTTCAAGAAAATTTTCCTTAATGGGAATTCAACGCAAGCTAGCCGTACYTATACTCATCTAATGKTACGCATGTTTTCCTACCTTCAATTAGGAAATTAATATTTTTGGTTGGCTGATTATGATATTTAAAGATAATGTGCATATCTAGTACCCTAAGCTGTGATTGATGTGTAGTCAAAATGTGGATTTAGTGCCTCATTCATGGAAGAATTTCATGGATTTTAGTATTACGAATGCACTTATTTGAGCTAATTGATGGGTGTGGAAGATTTATATTATGTATGGATCAACAAGATACCAGGATACCTCCCAAAATGCACCGTTGGCTTTCGGGACCGTTCAAAATAAGGAAGTCAATTCCCTAGCTCATGAACAGGATCCAACCCATACCATGAACTGGTAATAGCTTGAGTATTTGATCAAAGCCACCGTAATCAAAGTAACCTTAGGAGGTGGACGGCTGCAAAATATTAGGAGTGATGAGGAAGACAAGGCCTTACGATCAAAGCAGCAGCATCCAAGGCAAGGCTACTCTTCTCATGAACGCTTAGTTGGAGRTAAATGGCTAGATCAGAGAAGGGCTCTAAACAAAATAAAGAACATCCCAGTAGGGACTYGCGAAGTAATAAACTCTACAACTATTATCAAAAATTGGGCCACCTCRAAARGAATTGCCGACCGAAGAATAACTTGTGTTTGCAGTGCGGAACCTYGAGACATAGGTTYAAGAATTACTTAGTAAGACCAAAACAAGGCAGGGGGAAACAACTTTCAGACCTTCARGATCAAGAGAGGTGCTAGGAATGAAACCAGACAATCCGCAAATCAAGGCCCGAATGTTTGCAATTCACAAGGCARATATAAACAARGACTTCAATGTGGTGGAAGGTAACAACAATCTAAAAGTTTTGCCTRATCTTTYTTGGGTTTTGATACACCAGAAATCTCTTGATACTTACCTATCCGTAGAGTAAACTTATATATAAGAAATTGATATCCACATTTCTTGAAAATATTCATGCTTGAAAATAGTTTACCAATAGCACGAAGGACATGAAAAGGCAGTTAAGAAATAGCACTAGAAGGTTGAAATTGAGTCATCTGTAAGGATTTAATGATTGTTTTACTTCATTGAGAGACTATATAGTTATTTCAAGATGTACCAGAATACTTATAAGGAATGTTTCCAATAAGTGAGAATAAAGATTTGGAAAATAGTCGGACTATTGCTTGATATGAGAAGGTTGTAGAGAATAAGTCAATAATGATGAGACTAGATGGTGTTATAGTGTTCATTCATAGTGTTCCGGGAATTTTGAAGGAATCTGAACAATAGAAGACTCAATCACCAATTTACCACAAGCATAATGTGTACAAAAAAAATATGGATTGATAAGCTGCTACGAGGTATAGAATAACATATAGAAAAGAATGGTAGTGAATAATATAGTAGATGTCGGGATTAGGAAGACAACTAGAACGAACCTTCAAATTAAGGAAGTAAGAGCTGTGGAGGAAAGGTTGCAATTATGATAGATACTGGTAACTAGTATTTCACCGATTTGAGACAATGAGTTAAGAAAGCCAAGCTTGATATGAAGAAAGGTTATATATATATACATATATCAATGAGTAAGGAAAGCCAAGCTTGATATGAAGAAAGGTTATATATATATATATACACATATATATTCAAGGAATTGAAAATCTTCATAGAGTATCTATAAATGCAATAAGATAAATTCATATTCAACCTAAGTTTCATAAAACTTTAGGGGCTTCGAAAGGCTGGGCAAAGGTTAAGCTAATACAGGAGGGTTGAAAGCGGCTCAAAGCCAAGATCCAAAGGATGACACTCAAAGACGAGATTTARAGATCATCAATGTATAAATTAATACCCCATTGAGGAATTTTAAGATATCCAAGAGGCAGGAAATTAAACCCCAGGTATATCGTACCTTTTTGAAGTGCTTGAAAGAGTTGGGAACGTAACATATCAATGGGCTGTACCACCAAGATAAGCATGATTACATGATGGATTTCATGTCTCAACTTAAAGTATCATCCAGCATTGGATCATGTAGTAAATGACAAGAAGTTCAAACGCAGCCCAACTTGTCCTATGAAGAACGACCGGTGCAGTGCTCGAAGTTAGCACCAAAAAGCTTCAAAACAAAGAATTATGTCTCATTGAGGTCCGATGGCAACACCAAGACACTGAGAAAGCAACTGTGAGACAGAAGAATATATGCGGCAAAAGTATCCAAATTTATTCCAAGGCACAGTAAAATTTTGAGGACAAAACTCCTTTTAGTAGGGAAAAATGTAAAATCCTAAAATAATTTCAGCTGTTATTCGTTAACATGAAATCTCGTAAAATGTRATTATGTGAAAAKGTGAGACATTAACAAATTAGAGAATCTTGGGATTAGAATGTTTCTTGATTATTTATCTAGTTATTATTTACTAATTACTTTAAACAATCGAGTTGTAGCTTGGTTCGTTTATTAGAATGAATTTAGACATTAAGGGATTTATTAGACGAAAACACGCCCTAGTATTATTTAAAATAGTAATAATAATTCTTTTTATTATTTCTTGTCTTCAAAATTTCCAGAATAAAACTCATGAGGCTGTATAAATATATGATTGCTTGATAGATAGAAGAAGAAGTTTCATTAGTGAACGAAAATGAAGTGGATAGGTGTCCTCAAGAAAACAAATTAGAAAAGAAGATAGAGAGACTTCTAGAGAWCAGAAAAGAAGATGTTTCATTAACATGGTTTTATACTTTTCTTGTCTTGATCAACCAGCACCACCGCTTCAATCTTTTCTTTATTCAATTGCACCTGCTTAGTTTTTCATAACTCACCGCCTTGCTTTTTTCTTTTTTTTTAATAAATGCATCTTCAGGCTGCTTAAACTTCTTTTCCTCCTCTCCATCAACCTATTTCTTAAATTCACCACAGAAAATTCTTACCTCCCCTTCTTGTGAATTYCTTCTCTCTTGTCCGAGATAATTCACCAATATTCTGCCTACTGGTGTTGTTGGCTTAAAGCTACAGATTGGTAACATTTTCAACTCTCTAATTCTTCATATTTGTACATGTGAACTTTCACTTGCTGAGTTGTTTGTATAGTCTAGAAAGCAAGGTATGGATATTTACTTAGTTTGGTTAGTTTTATTTTAACACTTGATGTCAAGGTATGAAGGATATCTTTATCTTGGAGTGAGATAATTTGCAGAGTCGTCAAAGTAGACAGGGCTATTGAAAACTGATTTCTACTATTGTCGAAAGGGAGAAATACTAAAGTTCAGGGACTTGCAACTACAATCTCTAAGTCATTGTAATAGGGAAGGCTTAGAATCCTTTAGTGAGTAAAGCTATTGTATTTTTATTTTATGATACAATCCAAAACCATTTTTTTGGATTTATATGCAAAACAAGTGCACCTTAAGAACTGCATCTTTATGAAGAAGTATTAATTTTTAGTGCACTTAATTTAAAATGGAGAAGATCTCGGAGGAGGGGTAGCCTGAAGAGTAGTGTTGATTTTACTWTAATTGATAGAAGCGGATTGGGAGAATGAAAATTTTCACAAATGATATGTTGTGGGGTTAATGATGTGGCTATTATTTGCCAATTGTGGCTGGAAAATATCTTCAGTGGCAGAATGTTTGCCTTGCATTATATTATGCGAAGGAAGTGTAGCAGATGCTCACTTTTGTTGGAATTCAAATTTCATAATGTTTGATGCCAATGCTAGACCGTGATATATATTAAAAACATCGATCATGGCCTTAATTTCTGATATCTGGAACCTACTATATTTTGCTGAAGAGAAGTCTAATTTTAGATCCCTCATGGTCTCTTTACTACATGATCTAAATAATTCAATATTTTTTTCCCTCTTTATCTCTTGTGATGTTGATCTTCATGTTACAYTTCAAATATATGTAGTTGGAGTCAACCCTATTTTTTTTTTTTCCCCTATAACTGAAGTAAAACCTAAAATGTTTTCTTCTCCTTCTGAGTTTTCCTTGCTTTTCTTTCTCGAGGCTACCTTTTTGGCATTACCTCACATTGGCATAATGAAGCCAAAATGCTTTAAGAATTTATAAAGCTCAAATGATTTACTGGAGCAAAGATTTATATGGTCAAGATCCTATTGTGTTCTCTAGTAATCTTTGCTAAAGAAATTTTGGTTTCTCTTTTGTATCTTATCAAATTGGATGTCCTAAGATCTTATGCTTTTGGGAAAAGTTTACTCTTGCATGCTTTTGTCAAGGTTTTCAGATTTAGTTATCATGTTACTCGAAATGTATTGGAGATTGCTAGTCTAAGAAAAACATTGCTTGTGGAATGGATAGTTTCTGCCTTGGTGTTATTGATTATAGAATTGAACTTTGATGAAGGAATTTAATCAAGCATTAATATGCATGAAAGGTAGATGGGGTCACCTCCTTATTTTTTATTATTTCGTAAAGTTAAATGCCAATATTATGRCTCCAGTTTCTTTATTTCTCCCATTCTTTATTGCAGTCTTTTCTTATCTCATAATTTCTTCAATTTTAATTTATCTCTGGGAAGAAGGAGAATTGGAACTGCAGTCCTGGCCAGTTTCCATCAATTGTATTGCTTTATTATCCTATACCCAATAAACTTGCACAAGTATGTTTTGAACTTTTCCTTTTTCTTCAGTATAATAAAGGATTAAAAGTACAGAGCCAAATTGTTCAAATTGGAACACTCTATAAATTGTATTAKTTATTTGTTATTCTAAGTTATGTATAAGCCTCTGAGGTTGATTAGTTTAATTCTAATAGATTAATAATTTCATTATTGTCTGAGAAGTTTGTTATTAGACTATAGTACTTCACCTATCTGAAATTGCAAAGTTGAAATATACTTTCTTCTGAGAGATTTTCAAACTTAATTTCATATCTTTGAATGATAAAGGTGCAATTAAGTAAACCACAAAAGGGATTTGTATTCTTATAAAATAAGTGGAGTGAAGAAAGATGARCACTAAAAATGATGCATTGGCTTAAGGCGACAAGTTATTTTGTAGAGAATATTAGAAGCACATATAAAGTGTAACACCCCCAAATTAGGAA
>MEJB01000096.1:143535-297221 GCA_001752375.1 Rhazya stricta
ACAAGAGTTATACATGGGCGTCTTTGCAATACAGACACAGACTTAATTCTGAAACTATTAAACCAATTTGTAAGTGAGACCCCGGCTAAATCAACAATCAGGCGCCTTGATACCGAAAAATAGTTTTCCTTCGGGCACGATACTAAATTAATTTACCTAAAACGCAATCTAACCACCCCTCCAGGGACGCTGTCCCAAGACCAATACCGGTTTTGACATTATAAATTTTTTTTCTTTCTTTAATATATGTCTTTTATTTTTCTTTCTTTTTTCTTTTCTTTTGCTTTTTTTACCTTTTTCGGGATTCTTTGAGAAGAGGAAGAAGGAGAGCTATACGGCAGCGGCGCGGGTCTGGGATAAGCGGGAGAAGAGAAAGCAAGGAGCAAGGAGCGGCGTGGGTGACGGCGTGAACATCACCTGCGACGAGCGCGTGATACTAAGCCATCGCAGAGCCGCTGTGACTTGCCTTGCGCTTGCAGCCGGGCCGATCTCGTAGCACGAGTGATGCACTGGCGCCACCTGGAAAGGACGGACCGGTCTAGGGCGAGCAGCGTTGAGAGAGAAGGGAAGAACAAAAGTTACAGCTAGATCAGAAGCCAGTAGAATACTAAAGACACCGAGGACGAATATGACCCGCGCGATGACCCGAAACGAACCAAAAGAAGGTTAAACAGGAACGCATCAAAGCGTTATGGTAGGCTAGTCAGGGACAACGCACGAAATGACGAGCCAGCGAGGAACGAGCCAGACATTGAACGGCGTATCGCTCATCCGCGCGCGGCAGTCCAAACAGCGAAAAAAGCAGACGAGTGGACTGGGCTATGTAGAGACCTGTTTCGTGAGGCGGATAGGACGAGTTGTCCAGGGTGCGCGCGCGAACGACGAGCGGTAGGATTATCCGTGGAACGGGCAGGGCGAGCTACAAAGATAGAGTGCATCGAGCTGGGAACAGAAGTCAGAACAGAACGAAGGAAGAAGGAGAAACGAGTTGGCTAAAAAAGGTAAGCTGCACTTCGGTTTAAGAAATGGAACCTGGAAGCAAAAATCCGAGAGATAGGAGACAACGAAGTTACAGCCAGAGTACACAAACAAGGGGAGCGCAGTTGGTACAGCGGTCCCTGAATTCGTCTTTGACTAAAGGAAGACAGGTCTATGAGCGCGAGCGTCGGGGTTCCACGAGACTCAGCACGTAGTTTGGGACGACGGGAGCGCGGAGCCGCGCCGAAACGGTCATCGTGGTCGCGGGTCACGGTTCCACGGTCGAGGAGTCCAGAGGGTGTGCGTGGCTGCGGGGTCATATGGGGTCCGGATAACACCGCGACAGCGAACTTGGTGCGAAGTCCTGTGATTTTAAAATATTAATCACATATAAAATTTTCAACCCTAGTTGGCAGACAAATTCACAAGATCAAACAAAAATTCATAAAAGTAAAATCCCGAGTGTTACATAAAGTGTTTTGATACTTTGGTGTAATAAGACTTCTTATAGTAACAATTTGCCAAATGAATGAACTCAAACTAYTATTCYATTAAATTGCTTGTCATTTAGAGGCAAGAACTYAATTTCCTAGAAAATCCTAAATTYGATTTCGCTACGATCTTGAGTTTCAGGTAACAATTAGGTAATCATTTACTTTCCTATGATTATCATGGCCTTATTACTAGACATAGACTAAGATGATTTCTTATGATATATTTTAATGCCATGAAGTACCCTAAYGATTCCGAGGTTRTTTATCAAGTTAGTACTATTGACTCTTGTGTTGAGGCCTGTGTCGAGACAAATTYGACAGATGATGAACCAGAATTGGTCCTGATGAAAAGTTTAACGGATGAAAAYGCAYGTTTARAGGATAAAGAGGAACTAAAATATACCAACATGACACTTTGTTCCTCAAGTGAAKTTCATCCAAGGTTAGTAGCTCCTCAAATTCCATTACCTACTACTAATGAGAAACTCCTCCCTTCTATCTTGTAGGCACCAAAGTTAGAGCTAAAATCTCTACCTGAGTATCTCAAATATGTTTATTTGGGGGAAAATGAGACCTTTCTGGTTATCATTGCTAAGGATCTCATCAAAAACTAAAGAGGAAAACCTTGTGAGGRTGCTAAGGGAGCAAAAGAMAATTGATTGGACTTGGTAGATATAAAAGGAGTAAGCCCTTCTACTTGCATGTAATATTATTGGAGCCCAAGTCTAAACCTGTGAGAGATCCTTAGAGAAAACTAAGCCCTTCCATGAAAGAGGTTGTTATGAAAGAAATCTTGAAATTGCTAGAGTTAGGGATCATATAACCCATATTTAATAGTCAATAGGTAAGTTCGTGCACGTTGGCCTAAGAAAAGTGGTTTTCGGTTGGTCAAAAATGAGAAGAAAGAGTTAATCCCTATGAGATTGTAGACTGGGTGGAGGATGTGTCTAGACTTTAGGAAGTTAAATGCAACAACAAGAAAAGACCATTTCCCCCTTCTATTCATTGGCCAAATGTTAGAGAGGTTAGCAGGTAAATCATTTTTCTTCTTTTTGAATGACTATTTAGTGTATTACCAAATTAGTATAGCCCAAGACGATCAGGAAAAGATCATTTCCCGTTGGTACTTTTGCATACTGTCACATGCATTTTGGTCTGTGTAATGCATCTGACACGTTTCGAAGATGCATTATGAGTTTATTTTCTAACTTGATTGAAAATTGCATTGACATTTTTATGGATGACTTTAAGAGTTTATAGCGATTCTTTCAAAAAACAATTAGACAATTTATCAATGTTCTGAAACGTTTTATTGGCATGAATCTTGTCCGTAACTATGAAAAATCATTTCATGGTTAAAGAAGGAATAGTCTTAGGGCATATAGTGTCTGCTAGAGGTATCAAAGTAGATAAGGCGAAAGTTGGATTTGATTGCTCAAATGACATACTTTATTAATGTAAAGGAGATTAGTGGTTTTCTTAGTTATGAAAGGTTTTACAGGCACTTCATCAAGGATTTCTCCAAAATAGCTCAGCGTTTGACAAGATTACTCCAACAAGACGTTGTTTTCAAGCTTGAAGACGATTGCAACAAAAAGGTGTTTGATGTTTTGAAGTCCAAACTCACCTATGCTCTTATCATTCAACCTCCAAACTGGAACCTTTCTTTTGAGCTTATGTGTCATGCAAATGACTACGCAGTAGGGGCGGTCTTAGGGCAAAAACTTGAAAAAAAGAGATTGTCATGTTATCTATTATGCCTCGAGGACTTTGAATTCGACTTAATGCAACTTTACGACAACTRAGAAAGAGCCTTTAGCTATGGTCTTTCATTTGACAAATTCTAGTCTTATTTATTAAAGTCTAAAATAATTATTTATTTTGACCATGCAGCCTTCAAGTTCCTCTTGACAAAGGAGTCCAAACCAAGGCTTATCCGTCTAAGCTTGACCAAAATTTTAAGCGGTTCATGATTGAATTCTACCACCTTCCTAACGCGTGCATGCTCTTGCATGCATTCTTGATTTATTTCATTTCATTGAGATCATATTACTCTACATAAAACAAAACAAGCATGCAAGTTTTGTCCTAAAGCTTTCAATTAGAATCTCTTTTTGCATTCTCTCTTTTCCATAGCTGATTCCCTCTTTCTCTATGTTTGCTTATGATTTTTGTTAYCTTGAGAATACTAGAATCCAAGCTTGCATGCAAGAAGCCTAGCTAATTGGTCATTAAAATCTTTGGAAGTTCCTTTTGTTATCATACTCCTCTTAGCCGATTCTCTCTTCTAGTTTTCCTTAATTTTTGTTCAATTCAAAAGCTTCCTGAAGAAGCCTTTAACCATTCTTATTATTGAAGCATTTTTATTCCTTTTTCTTGAAGAAAAATTAATTCACTCACTCTTATATAAAACCCCTATAGCCAGCTACCTCATATTCCTCTCTCATTTTTGTCTTAGCAACTTCAAACACTCTTTAACTCTCTTCATTCTCTCTGCCTCTCTCTCTTGGCACTACCTCACACCACCCTAGCTCCACTGATAGCCACCCTTGTCTTCCCTCCTCTGGCAACTCCTATCCTCTACTAAGGTAATTTTTTCTATATCTTTTTAGGCTTCATTTTCCTTCCTTATTCTTGTTGTCTTGACAAAATCACCCATTTCCTTCCTTCCATCTTTGTTCAACTGTGGACAGCTTGCAAGAACATCCTCAAGAATTCATCTTTCTTCCTCCTTCAAGGTTACCGTTTTCACTCTTTAGTGGAATAGCATGTGTGGGTAATTTACAGCTTGATTATGTTAGTTATATAAAGATTATGCACATGATTGAATGATTATGCTAGCCGACTTTAAGAGTTATTGTGGTCTTGAAATGTTTAGTTTTGGGGCATTTAAGCATGTCTATTAAAGTGTCTTTCATGACATTGAGCATGTATTCTGGTTTGAATTTCTATAAAATTGCAAATTGGTGTSATTGGCATGATGATGATTAGCAAAGATTAAGAAAGAATTAAAAAAAACATGTTGCTGGAAATTTTGGTGACATCTTSTTATTACCCTATTTTTGGTCAGAAAATTGCTTATGAATGAATTATAGAAATGAGGTTTTGATTACACTGAATTCTAGTATTGGCTCCTAGGATTAAAACAAGGTAAAGATCAAGGCTATAGCACTCAGAAATCATAAGATATGAACTTTACAAAACGACTTGACTATGTACCTGAACCTAAATTTTACCTATTGTTTTAGGTTTATTGTGGCTTAATCGTATGCTCAAATTATGAATGTGATATATGGTTGGAAATCTTACTGTCTTAGGGACATCTTAAGATCGATTTCACTCAATTGGGATTAGTATAACTTAAAATATGATGAAATTACTTGGACCATGTTAGATTAGCATTACCTTGTCAGAACCCAATTATTGTGATAGAATCTGGTGTTTAACCACACATACATTGTGATGACCCACCCTCTCCTAGGTTCCACTGGGAASGAATAAGCACTGCCTATCTCTCGACAGTCGATCARTCGAGTCCTCAAAGCGTCTAAATCCTGTAATAAAAGATATGCAACTTGAAAATTTCAAAGTAAATATTACAAACCCGAATAAATTACATCCAAAACTATCATTAAGTACATCTTCCAAAAATAAATGTACATATGTACTGTAACTATGTCAGCAACCCAAGCTTCACAAAATRTATTCCTACAAAATGCTCCTAAACTTAGACTTTCTACTAGCTCTAATAAKAAGTACCTGTCACCAAAAATATGAGAAAACAGTGAGTTAGGTTCGGCAAGTCCCCAGGTGTGTGCCGTGCAGTCACAAAACCGTTTAAGTAGGCATAATTTATTAAAATGAATAATCACAATTGTAGCAAACCCCATCAAATAAAAGCATATCATACATCAAAGCAGTAAATAATCAAGTCATGTAGAAGCTCAAAAACTGATCAAGAACGTATCAAAAGAGTTTTCGATATCAAAACAACACGAATGGGATAGAAAAATCTCCAATTACCATCTGGCTGATTTAATGGGGTGAAATTGCCAATTTTAACACCCAGATTGCGTATACTATTGATTTGATATGGAGATAGTCGTTAGCCAAGAGTGGCTATCTCAAGGGCTCATGCCTCCTGACCCAAGGGGTGGCTCGTATAGGCATTTAGCCAAGTGCAGCACTTTGCTCATTTGGCTAGCCTCATGAGACACTCGACAAAGTGCTCGTCTTTCACAATCCATAATTACAAATTTTCACAATCACAAATCTTCGATCATGAGGTTCACAATCAAAATTCCTCAATCACGAGGTTCACAATCACATTGTCGAAATCAAGTTCAAGTCTCATTATCAAACCAATAGCATTTTTCTAGAATTCGAAATGACTTGGCAAATTGATACATTAATTCAAATCAATACACACTTGAACTTCGAAARCATAGAAAAAATATTTCTCAGAAATCATAAAGGAATTCAGTAAAAAGAATTTCACAAGCATTTATCAAAAGCTCGATAGTTCAAAGATGCTTAAAACATTTCGTTTGAATAACAAATATTCAAGCATTCCGAGGTTTAACATTAAGTGGAGAGATTCACATTCAAGCATACAAGAATTTATTAAAACATATCTAGAGCATACTCAAAATAAAGCATCCACTTTTGAGAAATTTAAAAGACAAAGGAACTCACGAGAATAACTGAGGAAATTTGAAAAGGCGTACTAGAATATCAAAACCACACGCAATTGAGAGTTTTAAARAAATCGAAGGAACTTAGCTGAGCTTGCAATTTTTAAACAGCTAAAACTCCATATTAAAATGTCCAAAAATGGRTAGGAAAAGTATCCTTTAGCTGACTTATAATCCARCTAAGCTATCACACCAAAATATCACACATAAGGTCATACCCCAAGCTCTTTGCCCAGCATGGGTAGTGTTGGTAAAATAGTCATAAATCAAGTCCTGGTTCTAGTTTCCTTATGAATATTATATGAAAATGAACCTAATACAGTAAGGTAATTATAAGAACTAGTTACACTTAATCCTGAGTAGCGGACAGATCGAAGTTTAGTTGCAAACATAGGGTTCGGTGTCTTACCGACTAAACTGTCCAGTTTTGATATTCTATCAATAACTGGAATTTTACTATGAATAATTGAACAAACAAGGCTCATTTTGTTCCTATGAAATCAGAACTTAACAATGCGTATTTAGTTCCCAAAATTCAACCAGACAGAAGAGTGAAACAGGAACTCTAATCTAACAGGGTACGGTTTTTGGTCATATCTTCAGTTTTAGTTATTTAAATTATGCAAAACCAGTCCCAATTTGTTCGGATTCATACCTCTCCAACCGTACCTCATATGAACAATTACAACTAGTAACCAATTCACAAATCTCAAAGAAAGTAGGGTGCTTTGTCAGCTGGCCAATTTGGCAGTGGCTAAGGAGAGGATCATAATATTTCTATCATATCTCGGTTTATACTAAGTCAAATTAAGTAATATTAATCTAAAACACTCCTGAAACAATAGGCTATCCAACTGCATATCATATGTCAAATTCCAACACATGGTCAAACCAGAAACATCCCAGACAATATGCAAATACACAGTCCATGAATTCTGCCCAGTATCTTTGTAAAACCCATAACTCATGATTTACTAAGGCTATGACCATGGTTGTTGGCTTGTTTTAACTCTAATAAAGAGTACTACAACATAGAATATTCAAAAATATATTTCACAAGTCATTCCAAACAAAAACAGATCTGAAAYAAAGCATACCAAACCTATTTCCAAAAATTTTCAGCAATAAAGCACATGTCAACACCTTCTCATCTTGTTCCAACCATAATCATGCTATTTGAGATAACATAAACTCTTGTAATCACAAAGTCAATAATCATGCTTAAGCACCATAGGAGGCCATCTTATATATCATGCTAAATCACAAAAGAACTTAGCAATTCCCAACTATATTCAAATATCCAAACAACTAGCATGCAATCTCATATTAACCTGGCTATATTTATCTATCCTAAATATAACTGTAGAATACCTACACATGCAAAGCTATATAAGACATAGAAGAACTAACCCTGAAAGGAGGTGAAAGAGACTTGAGTGGAGTCTTGGTGGTGCTCTAAGCAAATTGCCTAAGAAACYTAGACAAGATAGAAGAAGAAGAATGGAGTTTCAATTATGGCAGCAACATGGAGAAGGAAAATAAACCCAAGAAGAATACTTCTTACCTTCGTGAAACACGAGAAACAATGCTACCGGAGGAGGAAAGAGCAAGTTGGTGCTGGTTGATGTTGGCTGAGAGAGAGGGAGAGTTTGGAGAGTTGAGAGAATTGTGAATCATGCAAAAATGAAATGGGAGAAGAGAGGAGGTCAGTGATGTGAGTAGGAAACCATTGATTTTATTAGAGATTATGTGTATATTTTCACCATTTTTAATATGATGATATGCGACTTTATACTATTTTACCTTGAATATTGTTTAGAATCGACCAAGTGACTTTAATTAGACAATAATGTGAAATTATGTAATTCATGTACATTTGCTAAGATAAAATACTCTATTTTGTAGAGAAAATGATTCTATAAGCAAAACAGAAGGTCACTTGATGAACAAGTAAAGATTTATTCAATGCTGCGATAATGGACATCAATRACTTAAAAATGCAATATGCAGCACTGAATATTACRAGAAAAAATAAATATTTTATTCAAAGAAGGAAATTCAAGGAAGAAAAAGARAGTCATCATTAGATAAAGAAGATAATAATTTTTGTAGCTAAAAAACCAAAGAGCAAAATGTGAAAAGCAAAAAGTCAAAAAGCAAAAAGTGCTTATGACACATTTTTGCCAAGCTTCCAAGGCAAGCTTAGGCTGAAAYGAGAAGGACATTTGGGATTTCACAGAAAGAAACAAAAAGGGGGAAAAAAAGGAGAGAGAAAGAGAGCAAAAATAGGGAAGCCTAGAAAAAGAAGAAGACTTCAAGGAAGCCCTCACCATTGGACTTCATCAACCTCTTTAGGCTTTTCTCTTAGTATTTTGGGATGCATTTCAATATATTAATCTTTCACGTCTTGTATTTCACTTCATCTAAGAACATGAACTAACTTTTTAGAAATTAGAGTTTTGATGAACCTATGTATTTAATGTCTATTTGAATGATTTGAGCAAAGTTTGCTCTTTATGAATGCTTTACTCAAGGTTATATATTGTTTACATTCACTATTTTATTGGTCATGAATAGTGTTTATATGAGCTTTCTAAACTCCGAAARGTAGTGAAAGMGGTGAAAAACTTCAGTAAATATGGGTAAGATTATCTTGAGATAAGTTTAAATATCTTAGGGATACCATAGAATATTGGAGACATTCATATTCCATCCATAAAATCATATGACACTTGAACTTTATTTAAGCTCSTTAAGCTAAGTAACTCTGACAGGTAGAACAACTTAGTGAAATAGGAACAAGGACCAACAAATTGAAAGGGTGAGGTCATTTTTGTCTCAATTTGCGTTTCTAATATAGCTAAACCTTTGCTGTAGCATTTTGCTCGGAAGTCACTGCTGTAACCATCTGCAGCATTGACATTTTGACTTCTAAGACAGTAGTACATAAGGGATTCTTAACTCTAACTCACTTCTAATCTCTTGATCATCTCATTTGTGTGATTGCTGTGACTGTTTCTGAATCCTTGTGATTAGATAAATTTAGATTATTTTACTTTATTTTGTGACAACTATCAACTATTAATTTTATTAGGAATTTAAACCATCACTTTTAAACCAACAATCCTTGTGGGACGATACTCTTATTCACTCTATATTACTTGTGTACTGTGTATACTTGCATGGTGAAACTTTATTGCGTATGTCATTCTGTCTATCAAGTTTTTGCCGGCCATGGGGTTATTTATTGAGCGTAGGGTTTAATTTTACWTGAAGACAAAGAAGGAAAAAAATGTATGTAATAAGCCTTATAAATCTTCTCCAATAAGAATCAAGAATGGCTTCTTTGAGAAGCTTAATTAAATCAAAATTTTCGAAGAAAAACTAAAGAAGATTTTCGGTCAAGAGAAGAGGAAGAGAAGAGGGAAAAGGAAATAAGAAATTAATTTGAGATGTATAGTGGGTGGGTCAAAGGTCACATGCACAAGGGTAGAGTCATTGGTCAAGTTATGGGCACTCTATATATGTTAGATGTCCTAGCCTTGCATGCATTGGGTGATTCAAATAAGGACATACTGGTAAATACACTAGGKATTTGAATATAGTAATATAACTTATGGGCACGCTTTCCATGACATGCCTAGATTTTTGGAACACAATAAAAAAATTCTACAGCTCGGCTCCAAAATAAAATGGATAGTACGCGAGTACGAAACTAATAGAATAATCCTAAATTAACAATCCAAAGTTTCTAATTTCTGAAAGTGTGCTCAATAGTACGGAACCCTAAATAACTATCCAGAAATCGAAAGCGCTAGGGTTTTACTTCCATAGGCATTGAGCTTTATATGGTTGAATTCCTTGTTATCTTAGGAACAACATAAAACCAAGTTTGTTGGATTTTCTAGTATAAACTARGATAYGAACTGAAAATGTAGAAGTTGTCAATTTTGAACAGATTGCATGTAGACTCACTATTTTGACTTTGATGTATTGTAATCTTAATATTTCAATTCATATGGTTAGAAATCCCCATGTTTTAGGATAATTTTCCCACCAATTTCACGTATTTGTTCCATCTACAACTTGAGATTTGATTAAAACACTCAAAGCTACTCATTTTGGATTCGTTACTTGGAAATTGCCTACTTAACTTGCATGGCAATCATCTTCTTTACAATGGAGTTTTCTGGACATTGTATAGTTCTATTTCACTCCTTAAAAACTTAGATTTGCAACTAGTTTCCTTTTATTATTGGCTAAGCCAAAGRAATGCGATAATTGATTCAATAGGCATTTGTCTAGTGTTTGCTTGATAGAAGTTGTATTTTAAGAGCCCTAGTGAGTATGATTTGAATATTGACTTTCGAGGGTACATCATAACTTAATCTTGATCCCGATCCGTAATTGAAAATTGAGCTCATAAGGTGAGTCCCCTTAAAATCGTTTTCCGCATAAATGCATTTATGAATTATTTTCAAAGTTGTTTTCGAAAGCTTTCTATGAATTATTGTTTTATCAAGTTTTTGAAGAATGATATTGTGATTTCAAACAAATCTATTTTACTTGCATATTGCATTGATTTGTCTTATGAAAAGAGCATGAAAAATAGAGCAAGCTTGATTTGATATGAACATCAGTACTTTATGACTCTTGCAAATGAATCTTATTGCTGCTCATGAAATTGATTTTGATATGCACATTTGACATGGTTTGAGGAACAGTAATTATACGGCTTTTATAAGCTGAAAAATTGATTGTTATCAATGGATTTATATTCATGGAAATGTRTTTGAGTATAAGACTTGATTGTGATTGGAATTGTGTTTGGAATAAAGTTCTCCATTGGCAACCTTGAATWACTAGTCCTGTATTCAATGTGTTGTGTTGGGCTAGACCCCAGTATGAGGACCTCTTGAGTCGTTTGGATGATAGTATCAGAGGTTAGCCACACTTGGTCAAAGTAGATACTATTGTCTATGGTGGACTAGGAATGTATAGGATGAATGGTCCCGCCATATGCACCCATGACTCATATGTATGGACGCTCGTACCCTTGGTTAGGAGGTTTAACCCGGGAGCAACCAACTCTTTTATTAGCCAGCTAGCGAGTATACATGATTGATTGTTTTACATGTGATAAGGTTGAAATTTTGCACGTACTACGAGGTGATAAGGCTAGTATTATTGACCTTGTATGAGTTAACTCTGCGGTAACAGTTGTGCATTGAATTGCTATTCTTATTRAAACCTACTTTTGATACTCGATATTCATCAAAATGAATTTGACATGTACTATTGCAGTTCTTTTGAAAGAGYAGCTTTTATTGAAAAATATGTTTATTATAGAGTGATATTTGAATTWTTTTACATTTGTTATAYTTGTTTAAGATATTGCTGCTAACTGTTTACTTGAAAATCATACTCTTATTTTAAAACTCACATTGCATATTTGCGAGACTCATAGCTTCGCTCACAATTTTTCTCATGTTTTAGTGGCAGGTACTGATCCGTAGAGCATCAAGATGTGATTTGGCACAGCTGATTGTGATCTTATTGTCTCATGAATGGTTGAAGTTTTCTATTGATGTTCTACCTTGGAGTTTTTGTAATAGAATAGTTTTACTASCATCTTATTCGGGGATACRTAATCCCCACGACTTGTTATATGGCTTGTGTATTATTGTAAGTTTATGCTTCCATTTTAGTCATTTAAGTTCTATAAGTCTATATTTGAGGATTAGTTATCCACTGTCGAGAGACATATGACAACTCGTGTCTGCTCCAGTCCACCTAATGGTAGGGGGTTGCCTAGTTGCTGTTCGGATTCTCCCTTAGTAAAGCCTTCGTGTCTCTACTCTTCCTTTTGAAGAGCGCCGTCAAAAGCTTACATTAAAACTAATTATAATGGTAATCTTACTATTTAAGTCTAACTTAACTAATTATCTAATAGTCTCAAATTAGAAACATCCCACACAAATCCCTAAGTTACGCAAATATATCAAAACAATCCTAATAAAAATTGTCAATCTAATTAATTAACGAAGTCAAAATGATAGGAATTTACATCACAGCATATGGACTATAATATGTTGGAATATACTTATTAATTAAATGTAGTATGATTAGGGATTTTTTTAATTTTGTTGAAAGTGTTTAATTTGTAATTTTTTTTTTTTTTTTTTTGAGACTTGGCGCGCGTAACACATAACACATCTTGGATTAGATTGAGTTGAGGATTTCCAAACATGCCCCATCCATTTGATAGCTTTAATCTGAAAATGTGAATCCCACCAAATCTTTTGAACTATAAGAAAGAATTGTGTGGGAGCGCTGCATTTTCTCCATCCTCGTACAAATGGCATTCCTTTCAAGTAGCATTATTTTCCACTGGAAACCGAAGAACAAAGGCCCGTGACAGGCATGATGGAACCCTCTGTCTCTCTTATCTGATCTCTGAAAACGACACCATTTTGGCTTTAAATGGTAGCCACTACTCATTCGCCCGTGCTTGCAGAAACTGAATTATTTGGAATAATATCATGTGACAGTAGCCTGGGGCCTAACACAGTTTAAAAGTTTTAAAAGTTTAAATAAATAAAAAAAGAATGTTCTTATCTTATGAAAGTGAATATTTATTTTGGGACAAGTAATAAGTAAAGATGTAGCCACTTTGATTGAAGTGAGGTAGCATAGGTGTAAGTATTAAAAGAATTAGAATTAGGCCTAGAGTTTGTGGACTTACTGACTAAATACTAGTGCAATGATAAAGCAATCCCTTATTATAGGCATTTTTCCACAAGTAACGGTGAGAGTCAGATTATTTTCATTATTTTCTTTATAGAATTCATTATTAATTTTACTTTTCACGTTTTAAAATAATTGTATATTTAATTATTTTTGTTTCAAATTAGTTATTATTTTTTAAAAAATCAAGAATTCTATTTTTTATTATATTAATTATTCTATTTTTCATAACTTATTGAATTATTAAAATTAGAACACATCCAATAAGGCTATAATTTGTCTTTTTATTTAAAATAGTATAAAAATAAAAAAAATTAATATGCACAATTATATTCAACGAACAGTTATGTTGGAAAAAACAAGTATCTTCGAGCACAATTAAATCACAATTTTTAGTTTAATATTAAACCATTTAACAGATATATTATTATGAGATACATAGAAAAACCTTCCTTTGTTTAATCATTGTCCGTCCTTTTGACCTTTTTCTCAAATCAATGGGGAACTTTGCAGCCACAAGAGCTGTCTTGTCAGTTATCGTTCTAATAGTACCCTAAAAAAGGAAACAAAAAAAATGAAAATCAGTACYTGTATTCCCCTTTCAAGGAAGGGTAAAAAATGACAAATGCGGTTAATAACTTTTACTAACAATTAAACAATAAAATATGGTAAAAAGTGAGTAATGACTTCAGAAATCAATTACTCCCCTTTTTTAAAAAATATACCACAATAGAATTTTTTTTAAAAAAAGAATATCACATTACACGTATTATGGTACTATTAAAATATTATTTTTCATCATAATCCTTATTTAATCTTTAATTCGATACCGTTCAACCTACAAAGTTAGTATTGATAGGTAAAGAAAGCGAGAAATGAGAATATGACTCTCTATATWCTCAATCTAGTAGTTCCATGGAAATGAATGTCACATATTAATTAGTATTAATAATAAAAAAGAAAATAATACTTCGTCCGTATTTTAAAATATGTCACGATAGTATTTTTTTTTTTTTAAGTACATCACATCTCACTTATCAATGCACCATTAAATATGCTTTCTCATCTTTACCCTTATTTAATTTTCAAATCAATATTATAAGTCAATATATTTTCTCTTGTGTAACTATTCTTTTCCAATGTAAGAGTAAAGATGTACTTTAATAATGATTTTAGATCAATTTATTTTATCATTAATATGTGTGTTTTACCTATTGTGGCATACTCTCTCCGTTTTTTTTATAAACGTCACAAACATCAAATCTTTTTGTTCTTAAATAAGCATCCTTTTACACATATCAATATAAAAAATAAAAAAATCATAATTTTATCCTTCATCTTGTCACTTATTTTTTTCATAATTTAGTGATATTAATTACTATTCTTCATTTTTTCAACAAATTGAAATGACTCTTCATATTATTTTTTTTTCAATTTAGGAAAATTTTGCCACGTGAAAATTTAGAATATGATTAGCGATATAATAGTAAATTTAATACTCTTCTATCTTAATCTTTTTTTTTTTTCAATTGCGATATTTATAAAAGAAGAGAGAGTGAGTACTTTAAAACAAGAAGGAATATGAAGGTTTATGAATATAATTAAGGTTAAATAAGTCAATAATTAATTCTGAAATTGACGTGCCTCTATGAGGAGAAATATTTATTGGAGAATAGAGGGAGTAAACAGTAAATTCAGTACTTGATGGGAGTATAAAATGATTGAAACATGGAGATGCTACTCTTCTCGTAATTGTTTTCTGGTATTATGTGCACAAAAGCAGTGCCTCTTTGACTCTTATATAAGCTGCTCCACGTGATTAATTGTGGATTCATCACTTGCCGCCGGAGCTGCAGACCGTAGTGTGGCATTTTCAGTGCCCTCTTTTCCATATCTTTCTCCATTGTAAAAATGTGAAAGGAATTCAAATCTCAATCTATTGATTAGCGCATGAGCCCCTGCTGCCCAAATAAGACCTCTTTCACTTTCTTTTCTTGCTTCCTTTTTTTTAATGTAGGTACATCCACATATACATTTTGTTTCTATGAATAGGTGTATTGTGTACCTATTTTGTATTTATGATATTTTTATTTTCTTAGTATAGTTCAAATATACATGTGTAGATACGAAGTGATCACAACATATGTTTTAATGTAATAGAAAGTGCATAAAAACGAATGTGCACCTGAATAACTGTGCATACATCACGACTTTTTGCATGCAGGGAATGATGTGGACATTTGTTTGTACATTTACAAGGCCCCAAAGCTCTCCATTTACTTCATGTCAATAGTCCCATATTTTATACTTGTGTCATGCGCTGATGCACAATGTCCAAAGGCTAATGCTACAACTGTCATTTGTTTGCATCTCAAGAATTCCAAAAGCTCATAAATTAGTGTCAAGAAAGTTTGGTAGATTATGTGTTCTGAAAGCTATGCATCCGCCTTTGAGTAATTCGGAGTCTTTTGTATAGATTTGTGTTTAAGTTATCCAATGCAGAATCCCATTTCCCTTTTGAGACCGAGAGTGGCGATGGCAAAACCAGCTTACAATTCACTACTTCTTTTCTTTGTGTTTTCTCTGCTTGATTTCTCAGTCCAGTTGCAACCTTCTCAATATGAAGCTCTCTGGAGAATCGGGCAACAGCTAAACTTTCCTGCAGAACTAAACAGTCGGAGTGAAAGTTCAGATTTTTGTAATAATGAGCCTAGTCCATCTTTCTCCCTTGTCTGCTATGAAGACAACCTCACACAACTCTATATTGCTGGAAACACTTTTCTCCCTCAAGTGGCTAAGGATTTCTCAACTGCTTCCTTCTTCTCCGACCTAGTTAATTTCCCAAACTTGAAGGTTCTTTCTGTGGTGTCCTTGGGCTTGAGAGGACCGTTGCCCGCCATGATTGGCAATTTATCTTCTCTGGAAATACTGAATATAAGTTCGAACCACTTCGATGGCAGCATTCCCAAGGAAATTTCACATTTGAAGAACCTCCAAACTCTTATCTTGGATCACAATTTGTTCACTGGTCAGGTTCCTGATTGGATAGGCACACTGTCTGTTTTATCTGTTTTGAGTTTAAAGAACAATTCACTCAGTGGTTCATTGCCAAGTGCTTTGTCAAGTTTGGAAAGTCTCAGGGCTCTTATACTTTCTGCAAATCTTTTATCCGGGGAAGTGCCTAATCTTCAAAATTTGACAAACCTTCAAGTTCTTGATTTGGAAGATAACAAACTTGGACCTCATCTTCCCAGTCTACCAAATAAGTTGGTTTCACTGGTATTCAGGAAGAACAATTTTAGTTTTGTAGACTCGGATAAATTCAAGTCTTGCTATCTATTACGGAAGCTAGATGTTTCTTTAAATTCATTTGTTGGACCATTTTCACCATTGCTATTGTCACTTCCTTCTCTAAATTATCTGGATATTGCTGGTAACAAATTCACCGGAAGGCTTTCAGAGAACATGTCTTGCAATGCGGAACTTACTTTCGTTAATTTTTCATTTAATCGCTTAACCGGAGAATTACCGTCTTGTTTACAATTAAACGGTGGAAGTAGGACTGTTCTGTATTCAGGAAATTGTTTATCAAAGAGCTATCCAGAGCAGCATCCTTACTCATACTGCCGTAACGAAGCTTTGGCTGTTAGAGTCTCACCTCAGGAGGAAAGGAAGACACATAGTAAAGCAGTACTTGCATCAAGTATGGCTGGAGGGATTGTTGGAGGAGTGGCACTTCTTGGTCTAGTTTTTCTGGTTGTTAGAAGAGAATATGCAAAGCAGAAAGTAGAAAAAGTCCCTCACTCAAGACTAATCGTAGAGAAGATTTCACCTGCTCATACACTTAAACTGCTCAGGGATGCAAGTAAGATTGCAAGATTCCTCATCTCCTTTTTTCTTTCTCACCTTTGCTATCAAGAGTTTATCCAGAAATTGTGGAGAATATGGCATAGAATTTTAAGGTATGATAAATGATAGACTATTGTTGCATTGTGGTATGATTGAGAAGCAAAAACTCCTAGCCTGCATTTCTGACTATGCAAAGGGTCATTTTAAGTCCAAACCCAAAGAAGAGAAAATTTTCCCAGACTGCTGCATAACTAGGAAAGTATCCTTCTAATCTGCTTCACTGTTATGGTTTTTAGGGGATTAAGTTTTACCTCATTTATGATTTTGGAAATGTTATATTGCCAAGAAGAATTTCAGGCGAGGAATCTCAATAAAACTCTAAAATTTGACTAGTTGCTTGAGTAAAAATTGCTTTCAACACGTTCCAGTTACCAACCCTTTGAAGCAGGCCCCTGAATAAGGGATTCAACTAGCAAATGAAGAGTTAATTTCCTGCTCCACTACTCTATTGGTCAATAACGGAAGTCTGGGCATCTTTCCTTTACAGGTTATATCTCGGAAACTCGGAAGTTGGGACCACTTGGGCTCCCCCCTTACAGAACCTTTGTTCTGGATGAACTTAAGGAAGCCACAAATAACTTCAGTGCATCAAATCTCATTGGCGAGGGTTCTCATGGGCAGGTAATGAATTTCAGAATATTAGAACAACTCATTTGGTTTGAACATGTATCTGGACTTATTTTCTTTCAGATAAAGTAAGAAATGGTTCTAAATGTCTAGTGAACCAATTCAGGTGCTATCTTCTATACCAATTCCTTTTCAGAATGAAGTAATTCTACTAGGGACCTAGCATATCAGAAAAGGAAATAAAATAAGAAAAGAACCTCCTAAGAGTACAATTTACTTGCTCTTTTTGCCAGATGAAGAATCAACGAGCCATCCTCTAACTCTTGGTGGTTTTAGCAAGGGCAAAGTGAACAAACTATTTTAGAGAAAACGGTTGATAAGTTAGTTTTATTACCTTTATTCTTTCAACTGTTGTGCATAATGATGATTTCGCTCAGTTATTTTCTTTGTCTCTGTTTTGGACCTTAGGTGGTGAACCATCTTTATCGTCTTGTCATAGTGGAAAAGAGTGAAAATATATGATGAATATCTTTCACTTTGAAATCAGGTTTACAAAGGGTGGCTAACAGACGGGAGTCTTGTTGCTATTAGAAGCCTGAAAATGAGAAAGAGGCACGGCGTTCAGAGCTATACTCCTCAACTTGAGCTGATTGCGAAACTTAGACATAGCCATTTGGTTAGTGCTATTGGCCACTGCTTTGAGTGCTACCGAGATGATTCAAGTGTCAATAAGATACATGTTGTATTTGAATATGTACCGAATGGGACATTAAGAAGCCATATATCAGGTACAGCTACACAACTTTCTGCCAAATCTGAGCCCTTCAGGGAGCTGTAAGAAATAGATAATATTGTTGCTCAAAGTGCAAACTTTATGCCATAGTTACAGTTTCTTGGTTTCAAGAAATTATGAGAGGACCATTTAACCATCGAATATCCATTCTTTAGGAAAAGAAAGTAAAGGATGTTCTTCTGCTCTTAATTCCAATTGCAAGAATTTAGGTCAAAATTGCTAAATTTTCTTTCCCTACCATAATCGAGTCTATTTGGCTCCAGCATTTCTCTTGGCCCTCATAGAAATAACTTCTGAGCTTCCTCTGTGGAAAATCAGCTTCTTCTAAGGCAACAATAATCTTTCACTAATTTACCAGAGAGGTTCGCTCGGCATTTTTCTTGTCAAAATTGCTAAATTTTTCTCATTCGGTAACTTCTGCAGAGGCCCAGGTTGGACAAAAGTTCCCATGGGCGCAGAGGATGGCTGCTGTTATTGAGGTCGCCAGGGCTGTCCAATTTCTTCATACAGGCATAGTGCCTGGCATTTTTACAAATCACTTGAAGATAACAGATGTTTTGCTGGATCCTGATTTTCACGTGAAGATTAGCAAATACAATCTATCTTTGCTAGCTGAAGATAACAGGCTGGTATGTTGAAACTCTCATATGCTCGGATTTTGACGAAAGGTCATGTCTATTTATCTTCCTGAAACCTGAATGTAATTTTCCTAATATTTTTATTCGAATATCTTTAGGATAATATGAGCTTTTCTTCCACTGGAACAAAGCAAATTGCAGGGCAGAGGTAGGCAAACTTGATGGCATTTTAGATTCCTTCTTTTTTATTTTTTCTTCTCTCTTGTCCTTGACAATCACAGAAAGAAAAAATTTACAGATTTTCATTCCCTTCCTTTGAGACACGTAAATGTCCCATGCAAGTTTTGACCGGAGATACTTCTCTGTTGCCCTTATCTTACACTGCATAAAATTTTATTTCAACTTTTACTCAGTAAGAAGTTCAATAATGATCATTTTAATCCCATCATAGGAAACTGATTACTACTATGTGATATTGCACTGAGAAAGCTAGGTTTGCAAAAAGTGAAGGGATGATAAAATAAATATGAGCAGCTCTCAAGATTCTTATTCAACTGTCTTTGGTTTTCGATTAATTGAATTGTCTCCCTGATCAGGATATGTTTGTTCATCCTTCTGCAGATTGAGGGATGAAGAGAAAACTGATATCTACGACTTTGGGGTAATTTTGCTGGAAACTATTGTGGGAAGGACAATCATTTCAGAGAATGACATTAACGTTTCTAAAGATATTGTAAGTAATTTCAGAGCAATATATTATTTTTTGCTTTCATTTTCATTGCTAACATTCGTTCATCATAGTTGACTATCATCGCTAAGGTTTTTGTTGCATAATTCCATCAAAGCAATATATCAAACTGATCAGGTGACATTTTTCAAGCTGTAAACTTTTACAAGATCTAGTTAAATTTGTGTTCTTTCTCATCATTCATTTGAGGCCATCTCCTTCCAAATCCTCTGCAGTTATTAGTAAGCTTAACAGCAGATGACGTTGCTCGGAGGAGTATTATTGATCCAGCAGTTCACAAGGAATGCTCAGACGCTTCATTAAGAACAGTGATGGATCTTTGTTTCAAGTGTCTATCAAATGTACCATCTGAACGGCCTTCTATCGAAGATGTTATCTGGAACATGCAGTTTGCAGCACAAATTCAGGACTCATCATTGCGCAGAGATGTCGACAGCAATCAAGGATCGCCAGTTCATTTTTGAACAAACTACAATGTTCATATACTCTTAGCGGTGCAGGCATTCTTGTACAGTTTGTAGTTTCCCACACATATTTCGTTCACATTTTCATGATGCTAATTTTCTGCTATGCTTATGCAAAACCTGCAACTGATTAATATCAGTGCAAAACTTGAAACAGCATTGCGGCTCTAGAAAAAAGGATGAAGAGAATGTGAGATGTAAGTGTCCTCAAGCCCTTGGGAGAAATAAAAGGCACAATGATACAACCCAACTTAACCCATTTTGCAGATCATTTTCTTGTTTGAACTCACAGTTGCCTGAACATCATCCTATTATCTGAGGCTGCTGGATGCCAGAAATAGTACTAGTGTAAAGGGGTATGAGCTCGTAGTGTCTTCTTCAAGGAACTTTACCTTACCTGCCACCTTTTGGTTCATAGAGTGATACCCCAAGCCCAACTCGAGACGTTCAGTGATTTTCATACAGCAGAAAACGCTAATGCATAAAATGACTTCCTTTTTTGGATGCCTCATACGGAAGAGAACTGAAAGCTATCACAAACTCCTCTTCATTAAAACATATTCTCGATACACGTATTAGATTTTGTGTAATTTACAATTACATATCTGCCATAGGACATGGACATCAAAGAATGAAAACCTAATTACTAGTAATTCTATCCTTTGGATATCAAACAACATCGGCTAACAACAAAGGATTTGTCGAGCAGCCTAAAGAATATGAGCCATCTTTTTACACAAGCGGGAAAAAGATAAAGGGAAAAAAATGGAAAAATCCATCAAAATCATCTGTGAGGAGAATAAGTAATTCGGTTCATTTCTATTTCTCTGTTACCCAAGTCTGTAAAATTTCCAAACTTGTCAGCTTCTCGTGCTATCTGAATATCTGATGGTGTATAATGTTGATTGAAAACTTTTACAACAAAACGTGGCAATAATGCTCCAACACTGATGCCAAGCAAGCAAAACCAAAACAATCCATTTCCAGCAATATGGAAAAAGGCCCTGCAAAATGGCATGAGATATGTGATTAGATTCATTTCACACTAGGAATCAAAAACAATTATCAGTTTTAAGAGAAATTCAACAGCTTAATGCAATGAAGGTGTAACGAGTAGATTTCTAACGACCCACGACTGTGCAGTGTAGACAAACAAATTATGTGGATGGGAAAAGCAAATGGCTTCAAAGGCTGTAAGTATGAAACATTTTGGTTCCCAAAAGCTTTGAATGTTTAAGTAAAAGAATATTTTACATGTGAAGGCTGTAAGTATAAAACATTTTGATTACCAAAAGCTTTGAATCTTTAAGTAGAAGAATATTTTACATGTGAACATCATAAACAGGTACTAAAGCAGATATTCTAAATTTTGCATATGTTCGAAACAGAAACAGAACGTGAGAATATGACTCGTGGCTTATGACCACGACAATAATCCTAACAAGATAAAGAATTAGGGTACACAAACTCAAAAAGAGTATATGATTTGACGTCCAATTCCTCTAAAAGGTGGACAAATAACTGAAGACATGAAGACAAACTAAAATGTGGATGAAATCTCAAATGAGGCTTCAATGGCATGATACTGGGCAGGATGCAATTGGAGCATTATTATGTTGGACAAACCAAAACTAAATGCACTCATTTTGTAAAAGTTGCCTGCTTGAAATATATTTGATTTCATAGTAGTTAATCAAACACCCGGCTCAAAACAAAGAATCAACTCAATAATATTCCAAAATGGTCAATAGGTCCAAATGTCAATTAAGACCAACAATAAATCAACTATGGAATCCCTAGGATGGCTTATGTTCTATAATTAGGTTAAATGGACCTGCTAACAATCTTCCTAGGGATTTAACACTTCACCAGTGGCTAAAACTCTGGTCTGTTCAATTAACTACAATAATTTTTTGCTCACTGATTAAGAAAGGAAAACACATTGATTGAAAGTCATTGGTTTCTCTTCTCCGGACACCCCAGTAAAGCTCTTAGTACAGTTTGGCCAGTCTCTCTTGTCAATGTCCAATCATGTCGATATCCAACTATAATTGTATATAAGATGTACTAGACTTGAAATCACATAATCTGTCTTTTTTTATTACACATTATTTCCCTTGTTAGACATGCACCTAACAACCCCCTCCCCCACAACAAAAACAACAAAAGAAGCTTCTGCATTCTGTTAAATCATATGGTTAAAAAGCCAAGAAATAAGCAACTACATTGTGTCCCCTGCAAGTTGGCCTTTTTGAGACTTTTTTTCACAACCCCACCCCCTTTTTATTGGTTCGTTTGTTTGTGCATGTGTGCATGTCTGTACGTCCTGTCACTTGAAGTCCCATGTAATGCTATACATACAATAGATAGTTTACACTGCAACAATGCCTAATCCAAAGGAAAACGTTTATACTGTATCAATGCCATAACATTCTGCGAGTCCAATATAAGTAACTTCATCATTAAAGCATTAAGATTCAACAAAATGTCATTTAATTAGAGAAAATATCACCCATTAAGAATTAGAATTATTATTAAATAGCTTTTATCATTGAGCTAACATGATTATACATCACTGCACCTGATCTAAATTCAATGTTCTTAAAGGAACAACTCATTCACCTATGGTGTCAAGAAGAAAAAAATAATAATAATAAATGATTCGTGCACCTATTGGAATTATCATAACTATTCAAATTAATTTCTCATTCTTTCCTTTTTAGTTTGCCCCAAGCCAGAGGAGAGGGGATATCTGAATAGTAATTTATATAGTAAATGACAACTTTAGAGTTTCCTGGTAATATTTTTATAGAAATAAGTATATATAATTATGGTAATAACTAATGCTCATATAAGGCACTTTGGTTAAAGAGTTTACTAATGCAACAACGAGGACAAAGAGAAAAAGGATTTAACATAGAGGCAGCAAAATTAGATTTAATTCTTCATAGGAATTCCAATAATTTTTTCTCTACTATTTAGCAATTCTTATGAGAAACTTCATTTTGTGATGATTAAACTGTTTCAGAGAACAAAAAACAACAAAATTAGAGGGAAAGTGCTATAGGAATCAAAAGTACAATAGGAGATGAGGTACAAACACTTTTGCGGGATAACTTTAAGCTTGAATATGATCAAGCATCAAAGATATCTTTTTCACCTTCTGTAAGAGTAAATTGATGATGCAAAATGCAGCAGGTAAGAATTAACCAATGATATGCAAATATGGAGCTGGTCTTACCAGTAACCAAACAGAAAGGGCAGAGAATCGATAACTATGACGCAAATGAAAGTTGCTACTATAGATCCCCAAATGACTGCATGAGCAAGCCAATTCCATCGAATGACATCCATGGCCAAGTGTAAGTTAACCAAGATCACCACTGCAAGTGTCCAAAGGTCTCCTAAGCCTGAAATATCAACGGTGCTTCCCCAATATGCAAGGAGAGGCACAAAGAAGGCAGCTATGCTTTGCCACAATGTGTCCATCATTGTTAACCAAAATAGTGTTGAATTGTAGCCTTCTTCTCTTTGTCCAGCCCCATAAAGCTGTGGGTACTTAAGGAGAATCCTTCTACTTAGATCCTTGTCAAGAACCCCAACTACTATTGTTGGTAATGCAGTATATACTATTGAGTACAACATGCTGCTCCAATCTGTGATTGCAGTTGTTAAAGTGAAAGAGGTGAAGAGTACAAACCTGTGCACAAGATATAAGCATGTCATTAGTGTTCTATAACTTTTATATTTCGAAGCTTGCTTTAACTCATCTTCGTCAATCCAGTATACAGGAGGAAATTTTAGATCTAGAGCTACTTGTAATTTGAGCCTCACTCACTCGCCCCCCCCCCCCCCCCCCCCCCCCCCCTCTAGCAGTTTCAAGTTAGTGATACATTCTTTTATTTCTTTGAAAGTTCAGAATACCCAGAAAATCAAGACAAATAACCTTAATAAATGTAAGCTCACGAAGGTGTCTGGAAAAGGACAACAAGGTGAAGAGATCAATCCTTAAGAGCTAAATAAAGGTAACAATGTTTTTTTCCATTTAATTACAATTAGAAGAATGAATTCTACATGTAAACACCTGACTTCGTGCTAATTTCAGTTCTATCAGTTCAACTTGATCACCGTTGCAGACAGATACTGACAAAAATTATCTCAATATTTCAAAAATTTGGACAATTTAGCACTATTGCATCGTTTATTAGACAAATATAGCTGATAAAAGAACAACAATAGCCACCTGATTCTCATTTTATTTTAGTAGACTCCTCCGGGGGTAATCATAGACCCATTTTAATGTTTTATTCGTTTCCTTTTCCTGCATACTGGTTGACAGACTTTAACAACAAAGTACGGTATCATCATCTATAGGAATCCGTCTCTTGTGACAAACCTAATATACGTACTTTACCCAAAACACACTCACCAGAATAAGATGAAAACGAGTACAGCATTCCGGTAAAAGTTATATAGAATCATGTAGCTCATTCGCTGATAATTCCAATGTCCATGAACCAATAGCAGAGGAACCAAAAATCTAAACTGGCCCATTGCAAAATCGGATGCCATGACAGCTTGTCGACCCTCTTGGCCACTGATGCCAATTCCCACATCAGCCATTTGGATCATTGAGACGTCATTTGCCCCTGAAATTACAAAACCCAGATCATCTGTAATTTTCCAAAATCACTTTTAGAATCATGAATATGTGAGTCAAAGAAAGAGATCATTCTAACCGTCCCCAATAGCAAGAGTCATCTCATCAGTTCTGTTCTTAATTAGGGCAACAATACCAGCTTTTTGCAAAGGAGCAACTCGACAACAAAGCACCACAGCACATCTACTGGCTAACTGGAATAACTGCAAAAGATACACAAAAGATAAATATATAGGATTGTAACACCCAGGAAAGAGGAGAAGAATTATAGGTATTCAGGACGTTACCTGTTCTTCCAGCTCAGTGTCAAGAATATGGACAAGACTTGTTCCGTCAATAATCAAAGCAAGTGGACCCACTCCAGCCTCAGAACTTCCATCAGTAGCATCAGTGGTAACAGAGTCAGCCCCAACCTTCTGAGTCCTATTCAGGGCATCATTTAAACTTTTCCTGCAGGATTCCTTAGATTTATTGTTAATCAGAATCTGGGTCATCTGGCTGGTTAAGAGCTTAGAGGAGTATCCAATTGAAATGGCAGTTTCTTGCTTGTCCCCAGTCAAAACCCATACTTTAATTCCAGCCATTCTCAAAGACTCTATCGCTTCAGGGACACCCTGCTGCAGTTTATCCTCAATTCCAGAGGCACCTAATATGCTAAGGTTGTTTTCTACATTGCTAGCAACCTTACGAAGTAAAGCTGCTCGTCCAATCAAAGCCGTGCTTGCTGTCTCATAAGAAGATTGCCATTCTTCAAATTCAGACATACTCAATTCTCGCATCCCAATTACAAGAGTTCTCAACCCAATTGAAGAGTAGGCATGAAGATGTGCTTCGGTTGCACTTATTATGTTCATGTTCAATGATTTATTTAGTACACTAAACATAGCTGTATCAGCACCTTTAACAAAGACCTTTACGGAGTCATCGGGGCAGCCTAATATAACTGACATTCTCTTCCGCTCACTATCAAATTCATGTAAACCCAAAACATTGAACCTGCACCAGCCAAGAAGGGAATCGATACTATGTAAATTAGGAAGAAGTTTTAGTAACAAATAAACTAGTGGTAGCAGGAAATCATATAGAGTCTACAGAAATGTCTTGCATAGCTTTCTAAACACAAACCCCCCAAGCGCAGGGGCACCCCAAAGAGAAAAAGAAAAAGAATAAAGGAAACAACCCAAATTCAAGATGTGAAGTCTGCTCCCTTGGTACAAGAACTTGGTAAAGCAGTATGTGAAAGAATAGAGAGAAAGAACTTCAGAGAGCTCAAGTAATTTGTCAAGCTCCTACAAAGTATACAAGGAAAATGCAAAAGACTTACTTACCTTATGTGAATAACTACCAATATTTCTGACTCTATAACAGTACCAATTGAGGAGAGTAAGAAAACACACCCATATAGACATACATATGAAGATAAGAAGTAGATCCAAGGACATTCTAGAAAGAGGATACTATAGGGCGCAATGGAAGATTGTGGCCCTTCTACACACCCAAATATTAGCCAGATACTGCATTAACATCAGTTCAAATGACTAGAGTTTGTAGTCTATGTGATCTCTAGCTGCAAAATAATCATTTCTTTTTAAGTTCTTTCAACATTTTAATATTTAATGCACTCGGGATTTTGCTCAACCATAAGAACCTGTTATATAATGTAGGCCTTAACAGATAAACATGCCGACATATTATAACCAAATGGAGGATAAAATAAATACAAATAAGGGTTTTATTGCAGTACCATAATAACTATACCCAACCAAATGGGAAGAAAATATGAATTACCTCTGCCTTTCACCTTGGACATCAATAACTATATGGCCAGAGGTTCTTTCGACTAGCATAAATCCATAAGCTGCAGCAGCATAAACCAATGCTTGCTCATCTGGAGACTCCCCTTGATAATCTATTAGCATCACAGAAGGATCAGATGTCTCTACAGTAAGAGGGACAATCGTGTTACATGCAGCTAATGCAAGGAAGAAATCCCAAACATGTCTTCCTTCATCTATGAGCTTTCCACTCCTTACTATATTTAAAAGGTCAGGGTCAACCTTGACCTTCATCTTTGGTTTCAAAACCTGCCCGTCCACTGGTACAAAATAAGACAGTTATAGATGACAGATCAGCATCCAACAATTTTTGACTTAAAAATAATAGATTTTTCCAACAAATAGGGGGAAAAAAAAGAAAAGAAAAGGAAAGTTATAGAACCTTGAATAGAGTATCCCATTTGTTCTTCTTGAAGACTAGTTTCCCCCCCACTATAGTCCACACCCCAAATGCTTGCACATTGAAATTCCATTTTGTTCTCGGTTAATGTACCAGTTTTGTCAGAGAAAACATACTTTATTTGCCCCAAATCCTCATTTATGTTTAGGGCCCTACACTGGAATCTGGAATTGGATGAAGCATCGTACATCTGTGTGTCTCGAATCATAAAGTAAGCCTGACCAACACGAACGAGTTCCATAGATATGTAAAGTGATATCGGGATCATGACCTGGAATACAATTATCGACATGAGAAATGTAAAGAATATCTCCATTCCCCAACCATAATAATTGTAGTCCTCTACTTCAGCTCCAGAGTAGCTCTTTTTCCTATAAAAAAGCATACTATTCAACTCATCCTTGTGTCGCCTCAACCAAACACCGGCACAAACAGAAACTATTGTACACAATGCCACAAGAAAAAAGGAGAGGATAATGATCTCGCGGTTCATCCGTGTCTCCAGCCGACTTCGCTTTGATGGAGCTCCAGAGCTGTTGAGCATAGCTTTGGTCTCCCTGCCTGCATAAACTGCAACACCAATGGCCCAAGAAGTATTCTTCAGCTCACAACCACGAAGGATAATGTTGGAAGGTCCAAGGGAAACACGCTTCCCATCAAGTTCCATGTTAGCCTGAAAACCATAGATATTCCTATTGGGTTTTTCACACTTTATCAGGCCACTAATCTTCTCCTTCTCTGGATTTTTCATTTGAGTCTCTTGCTTCGCATATCGTGTCTTTAAATTAGATTCACCATCCAAATTAATTGTTTGAACATATGCCACTCCAGTTGAGTCACTAGTCGAGAGCAGCACCATATCACAAGGAAGTGAATCATTTGCTGAGATCTTGATGATCTCACCTACCTGTACATCTTTCCACTTCTTCTGCTGGAAAGAATCATCGACCAACACCCAGGCCAACCGATTGTTCTCAATCTTGTCTGACCGGTGCCTCCTAAAATCCTCATAGGCATCCTTAACTGCTGTAACTAGTAATACAAAGGCCAATGGCAGAATAGAAACTCCCCGACCAAACACAGCCAGCTGGGGAAGCTGATTGAGTATTGCAATCACTAGGAAGTACAGATATGCAACTCTATGGAACTGTTCAAAGAGGTTACGAGGCAAGAACGTGATGATAGAATATTTACCTGTTCTAATTGAATTCCCAGCAAATTCAAACCGTTCATTAGTCTTCCCAGGATCATCTATAAAGATCAACCTCGCATCTTCGTCGTTAATCTCTTTCTGTGACATGCTTAAAGCTTCAGATTCAGCTCTTGATCCATGCCTCACTGGCTTCATTCCCAACTCACCAGAGCTCAACTCCCTAACAGAACTTCCATTAAAGTTCACCTCTCTAATGGAATTCCTACCAGAGGCCTTTGACTGAAAGGAATAATTACTTCGCCGTGATGATGAATTCGAGATGATATTATCAGGAACCGACAGATTATCAATTTGGGAGTTTGAATCCATTCCAGAAGATTGTTTTGGGTTTTCAGAAACTGATTTCAACTGATCAACAAAAACAGGTGTATAAGGAAGCTCTTAGGCACCTGGAGTCCGTGGAGATGGAATCAAAAGGGGACGCTGTTGTGAGGCCATGATCTCAAGATCAGAGACCTCCTCAACAGCTCAGACTCAAAATTCACCAAATTCATGTACTACCAAGCTAATAAACACCCTCAAAATCACAAAAACAAAACTATAACAATTCAGTCACTACAAAGTAAATAAATATCCTCCAAATCACCCACCTCAAAAAACAAGAAAATCCCAGTTATTATTATCCACAAAAATCAAAACCTTACCGCAAAAATCAGATTTCGATATCAACTGAAAGACCCAAAAATAAAAACTTTTATCAAAATTAACCCACCCCAGAACCTCATTAATACTTTCAAATCTCTCTGAACTTTTCCTCCCTCCTAAAAAGGGCAACTAGGCTTTAATAGTGATACAGAAAATATACAATCACAAGAAACCAAAAAATTGAATCATTGCGGCTAAAATTCTAATGTTTATATTATAATTTGGGTTGAATTGGCAGACCTCAGTTGCAAGAAGATTCTAGAGGGAGAAGAAGTAGATTTACTTAGAACTTGACGTTTTGAATGGGCCTATCGTATCATCCGAAGACTTTCCATATATTTGAGGCGACAAAGAGAAGAAGAATCAAAGGTCAAAGGCATCATGTATAGAGATGAAAGAGTAAAATGGGGGGGCGAAGATTGCAAGAAAATGGGGGGGAATAAGGAAAAAGAAAAGAGTCGCAATGGGTGGCGACAACAACAAAAGTTTGCAGGAAAAGTATTCTTCTTCTAGTAGATTATACTTGTAACAGTAGCGGAGAGCGGTAATTGATTTGATTGGCATTTCTAGAAGGAGGGAGGGATACAAAAGAAACAATCTTGATGCAAATATGGCCGGCGACTTTCTCTCTCTTGCATTTCCACTTGCTCCAATTGTTTTTCCATAATTGATGCAGTGTGTTCCGAGCTGTGTCTGTTATGAATTTCTTCTTTTTATTTTGTTTTCCTTCTCTTTTTGGACAATTAGTAATAGTAAGTATTATGATTAGCAGCTCATAAGACCCATCCTACCGGAAAAAAAAAAAGCATTGTTTATAGTAAATGGACACGTTTGAATTGATTTGTCATTGCAACGCCGGTACATACGTTGGGTGTCTGAAATTGACCGCGTATTTGGGCTGATTGATTCATTGTGCAACCCCAACATGATATATAGGGAGGACCTTTTGGTTCAATTAAAATAAAAGAGAGATATTGATCTAAGTTCATGTCTGGCGGCTGAAACATTTACAATGATGGTTTAGTCCATACCCTGATGTACCACGAGGAACTCATTCATATATCTCATGCTACTTTTTTATTATTAATTTATGATACACTGCTACATCAAGCCCTACCAAGTTTAATCCAATTACCAGTTGCATTTCGAATACTAGATCTCCAAATTCAAAACCCTGATAGCTAAATTTGATTACAAACAGATTGAATATACATTCGGCATAATTCAGAATTACCACTAACTGATAAACAARATATATTAATCGATAATTTCTCCCTCCTCTTCTACACTTTCTTCTCCCCGGAAACCACCCTCTATCTTACTAGATTCTCCTGCTTGATCCTCTGCACCCGCTTTTTCCATGTTGTTCTTGCCACCACGATCGCTATCAGCGGATTCTTCAGTTCTCTGCAAAATTCCTACACTGATATCTTTACACTTCCCTTCAACAACTACATCCTCATCGCCTGTTTCCTCGACAACCACGACCGGATATCTCAGAGGCTCTTCAGGCCAATCTTTGAAGAAAGAGTTCATCACCATGAACCTAAACACCTGCAACAACTGCTGCTTATCCTTTCTAATGTCTGCACTCAGAAGCTTCTGCAAAAGACTGGGCTCCCTTTTGCTCGGTGCATGACTGATAACTGAGTCATCATTTCCCACCCTCTGTTTCTTGGCCAGCTGAACCATCTGACCGTCTCTACCAGATGTTTCACGGTTTACATAACTTCTCTTCTTAGACAAGTGATTAYCCTGATTAAATCTTCCTCTTTTATTGAACTTATTCTGGAATTTTTCCTTCTTACTTAATGCTCTCCCACTGTCTTTCCTCCCATGTACTTGTTTCTCAGGATCTGATAAATAGCATGCCGGTATTTCTGCCACTTCACAACCTAACTGAGCTTGCTTTGCCAATATCTCCTTCAGTTGCTACCAAATAGTTCAGAATTAAAAGTAAATGACTTGATCATGGAAATATTGATAACAATCTCAAAGCATGAAATCAAGGAAGTAAGTGAATATGTATACATAATAGAAACACAATACTTTCCAACTTAAGATTGACAAATTGATGTCGGGCAGAAATTTCTTAGCACCTCCCTCTGAAGGTAGTGAGAGAGAACCATTTATATTTTTTTAAGGTCATGGCAATTTTACTCTTATTAGAAAACATCCACATTGATCCATCACAATGGTAGTCACAAGTTTAGTTAGCAGGGACTCATAAGTTTATTATTTCTCAGTAGATGACTGGATATGACTATATAAAAGCAATGCACAAAATTATTGAGAAAGAAATATGGAGCATAAAGAGTATTATATAGCTCAAAATATTCATATGATTTTCAGGACTCAATTTTCTCGAATTCTGAACAAATGGTTGAGCTTCGAGTTATTCCTGCTGGTCCAGGAAAGAAGAAGGCACGTTAAAGTGCCGATTCAGTGGGCAGTTTATTTGTCCCTGGTTTGCTGCCATATTTAGCTCTTGGCACCCAGAAAACCTATTTATATATCCATATTACCTTTCCTGCCATCATACTCATAATCTTCATTTGTTCCAACTGAATTAGACCATTTTAAGTTCTAGGCAAGGACATGGAGCATCTAACTGCATCAAACACGTGCCCATAAATAGTCTATTAAAGTCTGTGCACTCTAAAGCATTTGGCAAACGCCTGAATAGTAAAAGGAATTTGATGTCAATGATGACTCAGCACTTGATAAGGGAATGCAAAAGACATGTGCAGCCTAATAAGATTGATGAAGGGCCTGTTCTTCTAATAACCTTAAAAGCAAGTGATCTTAGTTTGTTCCATTATAATTTATAATGAAAAAAGCTAAAATCAACAACTTTTAAGCTTAGGAGAACAAATCCAAAGAATGAGAGTCTCATAAAGGCTTCAGACACCAAAAGGTACATCCCCACAAATGTGGCCAAGGAACTAATCTTTAAGAAAAAGTAATAGTCAATGTGTCATAAGAAGTTTCTATCCAAAGCAATTAAAAAAACATACATCAGCATATATAACAATGTTTCAAAAATGTCTTGTATCTGTGTATAGTTTGTTTAGATTCAAAGCACAATTAAATCCATGACTACATGCATCTGTTGTGGCAGCAGCATGAAATAGCAATAATAGAAGTTGAATGTGGTTATAATAGCATGTCACCAATTGTTATCAAAGTGGAGGAAGGTAACAAAAGTTTCAAGAAAATAATCAAGTTAAAAAGAATTAAGCGAATAAAATTCAGCATACATATTTTCAATGGAAAAATCTTATGTTTTGACGTAAACAGGGACGAAGATAGAAATGCTTAAGGAAGAAAAGGTTGCCAGGAAGCGAAACTTAAAATTATAGGGATGAAGCAGTTGATGACGGAATAAAATTTAGATGGGCCAATGCAATAACTTTATTGAATAACCTACAAAATATTAAGGGCCTGACAGTAATTTTTGAAAGTTAAAGGGGTATTACCCTACATACCATCATTCTGTACATGGAACAACTTTCCTACTTACAGTTTAGACTTGTGAAAAAAGCCAATTGGAGAAGGACACCCCAAAAAAAAAAAGGAAAAAAATATCCCTAATTGTGTCATTTTGAATTTCAATTTATTTCCAGATGCTAAGACATGAATGGAACCATCCTTTTCACGTCATCAGGTCTCTATACCCAGTGTCCTATTGAGAAGAGCAATTAAGATCTTCAACTCAAACGACAAATTACAGTTTAAATCAAGAGGCAAGTGTGTGCTAACTCAACAACATTAAACAAGCAATCAAGCAAGATATGTTTTCATGTTTACTCATTGATCATTTGTAGACAAGTAATTTCCACAACCAGATTTTATTCAATTCACTTGGAGATCATATTACAACCAAGGACTATATCAGCTGTACCTGGCGTCGTAGTTTGGCATCCAAATCAGCTGTACCTGGTTCCTTCAGGTTTTTTGCCAACTTCTGCAGCAACTAAAGTTCATTAATACATCAAAATAACTATTGATGGGATTAAGATTGACAGATATTTTTTAGTAAGGAACCTTCTCTATGTTGGCTTTTGATGGATAGTGTTTCCTCCGTGCTTCACGCCACTCATGAATTTCTTGCTCCGTGTAATTCAAAGAGATCGATCTTCATGTTAAAAGAAAAAGAAACAAATTTGTAAAACATTAGGACCTAATAGCATACTGGAAAAGTAAACTATTAAATTGGGAACTTTGAAACCAAATTACAAAAATCCCTTCCACTAGAAGGAGAAAACCTTTTGTTTAATAAATAGAGAAGCAAGAAACACACTTCTAGATAAATAAAATTAGCTTGAGGATGGTACTGGCATCGAAAAGAAGTGTGTTCTTTCTTTTGAATTACTGAAAAAAAGCATTTACAAGTATGCAGAAAGGAAAAAGTCTAACGGGAAATTGAAAATACTAGCTATTATGAATTTTTCACATGCAATCTGGTTTTACAAGTAATTATCTATCTATAGATACAAAAAGCGCCGGCATAAAAGGAAAGAGGAACCCTGAGCTGAAGCAGCTGTCAGACGATCCACACCTTTATGTATTAGAACACATTTATAATGCATGTAATCTGTTTTGCATGTATTCTGTTTTCCAGCAGCATATCTTTAACTGAACATTATCCTGAAGAACAAGTTACCTTAAACTAACTTATTCTTTCACTTCCCTCAAGTAATCCCTTTAAAAGGAAAAGTTCGATCAGAAGAATGAGCCATATGTCTTTGCTGCTAGCGTCCGTTGTTGCTTTGGCTCCGATAATGGTTGAGAACCATAATTAGTTTATGGTTTTTTGTTAGAAGAAACATTCTGTTGTTTACTGAACTTCGTTCTTCAGTCTAGCTCTGTCTTTTATCTTAGCTTGTGTTCTTTAATTTCCAAAGAATTGTGGGGCTGTTCTCCTAAGCTTAAAAGTAGCTGATTTTAACTTTTTGCCCCTGTGAGTATGTTTTCGACTCTCCTTATCAACATATTGCTGATTGATTTGTCACATTTGAATTTACCATGTTTTCTTGCTTTAGCTTATTGTACGTTTTAATCCTCCATAAGCAATGTTACTTATTTTTTTTTTTTTTTGAAAAAAAAAAAGCTCGTAATACTTGGTGAAAGAAGCATGGCGTGGAAGTCATTTCCTTCACATGAATTAGGAACCTAAGTGCCCAGGAAAATCCGTGGGATGAATCCTGGGTCTTTTAATTGCATCTCTTCTCTATGATTCTTTTCTCCATGGTGAAGCAGCAGGCATCATCCTGTAGAACATATAAAAAGAAAGAAGCAGTAAACCAATTGAGTTTACTGGAAAAAGGTTGGTATTGGGATATCTGTTGTTTTTTCAATTGGGTACGACCAAATTTGCAGTTGCAAAAGATATTGCTGTCCTCATTCTTTCTAAGCTTGTCTGGGACAAGATTTGGATCTTAAGAATTTTGACATAAGCCCTCATACTAAAAGAGGTTCTTGGAATCCAAATTATCACTCATACTGAAAAAGAGGTTCTTGGAATCCAAATCATCACTTAATTCATAATTGAACATGGGTCAACAAGCAACCTCCTTAGAAACTTAATGGTCCATCCTATCATATTAGCATCCATCAAAAAAATATCTTCCATTATCTCGAGGCCTCTCTACAACTCTAAAGTACATTTTAAAACAGTAAATATACAAAAGAGAAAATGAAAAACAACAGTTTTCACTCTTTAAGGAATCCAAGTCTTCATCCAACACTGAGAACAGTTCTCAGTTTCTGAACTAAAAAGGGAAAAATACAGAATTCCCTTTGAGAAGAAGATTCAAATGAGTTAAAAACTAACAATGCATTACACAGATAGTGCAATAAAAAAAGAAGATTAAAAAAAAAATTAAATAAGGCACAAAGAAAATTCGAAAATTTGTTCCATGCCCATACTATGCTTTTAGAGATGTCTCAAAGAACTTAACATCCCAATTCATGTCATAATTCTGGTAAATAAAGTTGATTAATTGCTAATTATCATTTTTGGGTGTGCTTTTCCGTCAGAAGTGCAGTAGAAATTCTCGAAATGCCAAAACTTTTAGAAATATCTGCAAGTAGCATATTTTTCTGGGGATGGGTCATTAGACTATGGATATAGCAGTTCAGCAGCACTACTTCCCCTTGATAGTCCAACAAATAAAATTTTAACTCGAAGCTGTCATCCTAGTAAGAATAAAATAGAACTAGAGCAAGATATACGTACCCTTTGAATTATGGCAAGGTAGAATAGCCTATAAAACTTATAAAATGAAGTGATAGTTTAAAGGTTTTGAATATATGAAGCAACATGAGGACCGCAAGCAACCTACGTGAGGATAACATTTCTTAGCACATGTAGGAGTGATTAATTTATCTTTTTCCTTATTCTTATTCTTTCATTGATTCCAATTTCAGCCTAAACATTTCTAAAAATATATTTTTATGTCTAAATTAAACTCCTACTTTTCTTAGCTGAAATGACCCAAGCATTCCCTTAGGTCATTAAACCAACACCAAAACTCATCAGGAAACCTAGAGCAGATTCAGTTCTAGGAACTAACCTCTATAGTTGCAAAACAGAGAGAATATCTTTATTACATAACCCCAATGAGTCCAACACAAAAGTCCATCATGAAACCTCCATAATTGCAAAACAGGACGAAAATATTACCAGACCTTATCAATCAAAGCAGCACTTGAATAATTGAATAATTTTACTTTACTTCAACCAGAAACTGGGCTCTGACAAATATACACATAAACATAGACTTTTGCACCAAAACTACCCAATTCATGATTACTTGCAGAACAACTAGCTTCAAGCTGGAAAGAATAAAGGAAATGGAAACTCAGAAAATCAAAAGGGATGGACTTCCAATTTCATACAAAGCCATTAACTTTTTTGGTATTCATTGATTGTTTAAGGTCTTCAAAACCAATAAAAAAAAAAAAATTAACATCTTTTATGATTGTCACATTCTTCAACCTTCTCATTAAGAAGCAGCATATCTAATACGCGCTACACAGCCAATAAGTAGTTTGTTTGACTAATGAAATCATATAAATTATCCTTTTTGGTTTGAGAAACATTTCTGAAGCAGACTGCCAAGAAACAGCTGTTAATAGCATCATGAACAATTCTCAGAACCAATAATCATCAGACATAACAGAATATACCTCTTTTGTGCAACCTGGGATTGTTTGGCAGAATTAGCAACAAGGTTTCTATTCACATCATCATTTCCATTTCCTATCAGAGTAGGAGAAAGACACAAGTGAGGAACCACTAGATAAATCTTTCAACATGCAGCAACAAGAAAATCCCACGAAAAAGCAGATCATGCAAAGCAGATATAGTTAATAGCCAACATGCAATTCAAGAAATCAATGGCAAACTGTTATCTCAAAAAACCTAGAAGTGGCACACAGGTATAGAAGTACACAGTAGATATTGCATTGGACCACAAAACTTGTTGTCAGCAATTCCTCAATTCCAATATCAGGGGAAGACTGTTCCTGTTATGATATCCTGCATACACACAGAGACTGTTTCCCCAGTGGATTGTTTATGTTTTCCAATTAAAACTATCACCAATGGAATTGAAGCAGACAAAATCCAAAAGAAGCTTCGATGGTCTTCCCAGAACAGTGACAAGATATTCTATAGTCCTCAAAGTTCCAGCATTTATATGATAGACAGCATCAGGCATGAAGAGTTGAACTCTACACTAGATATTTATTAACTTTCAACAAAAGCTCGTAGCCAAGAAATCATATTTAAGAAAATATCATCTGTTTCCCATTTTCCCCCTCAATAGATGAATTGACGATAAGATTATCCAGGAGCAATCAGCATATATTTAATCGTTAAAATCGAGAACTAGATAATAGGCTTAATGTTTCTGGTAAGATAGTTGAGGATATCAGGAAAGAAAATAATTCATGAATCTTTCAATAACAGTTCATAGGGAATATGGAAAAGGAGAAAATACCTTTATATCATAATGTAGGAAGCTGTGAAGAAGATAAAAGGGAAGACCAAAAAAGAGGAACAGAGGGTTTCTTGGTCTACAGAATCATAAACAGGAATTCGCTACTGATTTATAAATTTGCAGATGATTAATCATAAGTAAGATCCTCATGCAATAGCCAGACAGAAAAAAATGCAAAATTGTACAAAACCAAACTAACAGATCCCTAATCAATCCAAAAATATGAAAAAAAAAAAAAAAAAGAAGAAATGGAAAAGGACATATATATTCTATAGCGATATTCACTATTAGTAGCATGACAAACTGGAACGCAGAAGCAATGTCAGTAGTCCATTTGGCAAAAATGTCTTGAAAGGCAAAACATTTACTCTTAAGAGCATGTAGGAAATTCAATAAATCTTCCGTCCTTAAAGGTTATGGAACAACCAACCTTTTCTAGATTGCATAGGATGAGACCTGAAGTTTCGTTTTGTATTTTGAAAGGTACCAACTTGAGACCTTGTAAATCTGCAGACAGTTGAGCCATAGAAGAAAAGGAAAATTCATTCTTTCAACTGCATACAGAGACAGAAAAGACATAAAATGAAATGGGAAAGTAAAACATACCTATCCTGAGACACCCCGTGTTTTGGATTCCTTAAAAAGTTCTTGTTCTGCCGATTTCTACCAGTTTTTTTCATCTTATCATTATTTCTGCTATTACCCTGAAGAAAGCATAAGAATGTAAAGTCACAAATTTTTTTTCCTGCTGATGGTTCAAAGACTATCACTAAAAATGAGTTCACAATGCGTTTCAACTACAAAACTCAATATATGCTAATTTGAACTAAAACCAATTCAAATTTTAGAACTTCATCTAATTCCAAATTTAAGGACCTGGTAATGCATTAAACGTCTTAATCTAGTCTTAATATTGTTTCAGAAAAAAGCAGCAAACATACGTCTTAGAGTAGTATACCAATAACAAGTTGAATAGGACAAAAGCATATATCAATCTTATAAAATGCAGAAAAATTAATTTAAAAACCTGTGACTTCGCAGGCGGAGGTTGGAAATTGTTTGAATTTTGCTGTGGTGGAAAGGGTATAAAAGCTTGAACTGCTTGAAGTTTCTGAGAAGCATTAGGTGTCTGGTTCATTGCATTCAAATTCATCGGATGCTGCATAGCTCCACTACCATTCCCAAAAACCAATTGATTACTTGCAACAAAAGCGAGATTTTGAGGAAGATTGAAATTTCCAGCTACAGCTTGACCATGCAAATTTGGCAGTTGCATTGCGAAATTTTGGTTCATGTTTTGTATCTGATTTGGGAACCCCAGTCCCAAGTTGAGATTCTGATTCAAGAATTGAGATGGGTTCATAGAATTTTGATTGAAAAATTTAGCCATATGGTTAGGGACACTCATATTATTCATTTGGTTCATAGGGTTGTTAAAATTTTGAGGAGCTTGCATAGGAAAATACTGGTTAGGGACAAAAAGGGCATTGGAAATATTGAAAGGAACTGCCGTTTGAGGATTTGGCATTCCCATTTGTGGATGTTGCACGGGGTTTGGAGCAAAATTACCTCGGTTAGCCATTACCTGCTGATTCAAGTTCAAGAACACTACAATTAGCCCACCAAATAGTTTATAAAACAAAAAGTAGTTAGAGAAACTATAACATATACATATTTTAGACCGTGAGAAACCTGAGTTGCTGAAGAAGGGTTAGCATTAGAGTGAAAAGGGAGAGAATTGAAGAGAGGAAACATGAGACTGATGAAGAGGAGAAGATGAACTGTGCTGCTGTTTGAAAAGGCTACTACTTCTGCATAGCAGACCGCGACAGCACAGGCTGCTGGAGCGTATTCTTTGTGGGTGGTGGCGTTGGTCTGATACTCTGCCGCGTTGGGTATCATATTGATTACCCAACTCCGTCAAATCGGTTCACCGCACCATATGTGGGCCGGGCCCATATGTGGACCACGTTTTAGAACTGAATTGGAATTCAAATTCTCTCCTCTCTCACATGGTATTTCCGTGAAGTCGAGATATGCTCGTAAAGTCTAAGTCTTATTCTGGCAGAGATTGATAATTTTAACTAACGAGGGTTTTTTTTTTTGCATAGCAATTTACTTACCAATTCCTGTAAATTGTCGAATTAAAATAATAATACGTAAATGAGTAAAAAATAATAATACTCATTATAAAAGATTGACGTACAATAAAATTTAAAAAAATTGTTCAATTAATAAAATATGAGGGGAAAGGTTAGAAATAAAAAAAAGGAAAAAAAACATGAGAGAAAAAGAGGTAAAATAATTCTAATAATCAAGTTTAATAACATATATGTATATACGAAATATAATATCTAATATTTTTGGATTATAAATATTAAAATGTTTAGCTATATTTATGTAGAACTCTAGAATAAGGATATACGAAAAAGCAGCCAAGAAAGAAGATAAATATTATAAAACTATTGTTGACATAAAAAATCAGTTGACTGAATGGCTAAACAGTTTTATGTAATACCCGAAATTTTTTCTTTATTAATTTTTATTTGATTATGTGAAATTGTATGCCAACTAGGGTTCAAAGTTTTATATATGATTAATATTTTGAATTGCACATTTAATAAGTACGAAAATATTGTGTTTGTTGAATTAGAGTTCTTGGTTGGTTAAAGGCTCGACTAGTGGACCTATTCTTTTTTCAGTCCGAAGTTAGATTTTTATGAAAAGAAAGCCCAGTGAATTTAATTTAAGGATTTGGGTTAATTATGGATGTGAAGGCCCGAAAGATTTGGATTACGGCCCAAATTTAAAAAAAAAAAATTGAAAATCCTAAGTCTTCTTCAACCCACCCTACCCGCCGCCGCCCACTCCCAGAAAAACCCTAACCGCGCCGCCCCATCCCTGAAATTCTTCCTCACAGTACACACGCCATCTCTTTCTCCCTCTACTGACGCTGCCGATTATCGCCATGTGCTACGCCGCCCAGACCTACAACGAGCCATCGGACCCAGCTGCTTAGAGGACCCTGCTCGCGGCGCAGCTAGGCCGAATGATAGCCGCTGCGTTTCTTCTTCTCTCCTTTTCCTCCTGCCAACGCAGCTTCGCCGTCGGAGTTCCAGACTTATCGCATGGATCTGATCTTTCATCGTGGCACGGTTCGGACATCGGACCTATGCGTCACCCGCGTAAGGTTCCGCTGCCAAAAACCAAAGCTCATTGGTCCTGTTGCTGCTTGGCGAGAGCTCCACCACATCGTCTGTGTGTGTCGCTCAACGGCTCGCGAACATTTGGGTAGGAGAATCCGCGCACCTGGTCGGAGATCGTCCAGATCTGGAGTCCATCGATCTGCCAACGATTCCTTCTGCCTATCGCGCTGCTATTGCCCACTGCTCGAACTCATTGGAGTTGTGAATCACTGACGCACCGCTGCTAGCAACACTCACCGACCGTCCGCTGTCTCACTTCCGAGATCTGCCTTCACTTTCTTCTTCTGCTTCTCTACTCGACCCGATCTGCACGACACCACCAACCACCCACGCTGCTGCTTCTAGACCAAGATCAAGGTAGGACTTCTTGCCTCGCCGGAAGTTCGCCAGATCTGCGCATCCTGTCGCCGGTGTCTACTACAGACGGCGACGTTGTTCTGGTCGCGGCTCTCTGGAACACCGAAAGCCTTGCCGGAATTAGGCTTGTAGGCTGTTACTGGTTTCTTTTGGCTGGCTACTCCCTAGTTCTCGGAGTGCCCAGTGCCAGGCGCCCAATGCCCAGCGCCTAGATGCCCGAGAACCCAATACACTCCTGCAACACTTGGACTTTGTGAACTTAAAAGGTGAAAACATTAATATTTGATATCGAAATTTATGACCTATGAAATTATATCCTAAAATAAAATTGTGGGAGAACGTAGATTAGGTAATACCCGAGTTAAGGAGTTTAAATTGTAACCTTAAAAAGACGTGATAATTGATAATGTGGAAACTAAGAATGAATTAATAATTAGCAAATGACATTGTTGGAATAAACACTGAATATCTAAGTTTGGATAGTTGTACTAAATGGATTTTTCTTCTGTAATCAAAATTAGGTCATTTCGAGTGCCTTAACGTTGAGAACGGTCGAAGGATTTCATTTCGTGATTTAAATAAGAAACCTTTAACGTAAAGGACTCCGAGTAAGTAAACTCTCACATTCTCATTAACGTATATATAATGTTGTTATTGAATCTGAGTTCTATGTAAGTGAATTCTCACGTTCCATTAATGCATATATGCTTCTAAATTCCTTTGTGGTGAAGTGGATGTGTTGTCTATGAACTCTACGTAAGTAAACTCTCACATTTTTATTAACATATATGTGTTGTTGTTATTGAATATAAGTTCTATGTATGTAAATTCTCACATTTCATTAATGCGTATGAATGGATGTATCTGAATTCCTTTAGGTGGATTAATGTGTTGTATGTGAAATTCTACGCAAGTCAACCCCCATACCCACCTATCTCTTTTGTTGTGTGTTATGTGGTCGCGGTATGAGATTGTGTTATAAAATGTGTTGATTGGTGGAATGTTCTTATGTGTTTCATATCTTGTACCATTATTATGTCGAATGGCATGTTAATTATAGTTGAATGCATTTCATGTCATGGGTATGTAGTTAGTGTTCTACATCATTCCTGGCATGAGCCATTCATACATTTAGAAAGTGAATGGTTTAGGAAATGAAATTTTGAAAGGGAATGTATTTTATAAATTGTAACGTGTTCAGAAAAATGTTAAAGTTTTTGAAAAGAAGTGTAAACCTAGCCATGAAAGATGTGAGTGGGAAATGGGCATGGGGGACCGACGGACCTAAACCGTCCCTCTGAGGGACGTAATGATTCACCTCTAGGAGGTGAAGAGAAAAAAAGAGAAGTAAAGGAATGTTAACCGCTTTGCGGTTCTACCGGTAGAAATATAATCGGGTTCCAAAGAACAAATGGCCCACTATAGCTTAATGGCTAGGTGTTACACTCATTGAGCGCATGGATGTAATGAAATGAATGATTTTTCAAAGTTCTTGCATTTTGAAAGGAAAGATTTTATGGAAAGGTTATACAAGAAAATGATTTGAAAGTTGAGAAGGTGAAATTTTATCATTCATGACAGGTAGGGCATGTTCATGCATTCATGCATGAGATTTGCTTACTGAGCTTAGTAGCTCATTCCATTTCTCTCATTTTGCATTTTAGGTGATGTTTAGTCAGATGGTGCAAGGAGGCCGCTTGTGGGCAAACCAAGATACCCTGAAGTTAATGTAAATGAATGTTATGGATTAAGATGGTTGTTGACTAGAATAGTTTTTGTTTTTGTTTAAATTCTCTTAGATTTTAGCAAATTCGTGTCAGTGAGTAAATGACGACATTCCCGGGTTAGGATAAAGTTCCTAATCTGGGGGCGTTACACTATATGTCATGAGTTATAAAATTTCACTTTTCAATAAAAGCTTTCTAAACATTTTCATTTCATAAACTTTCTTATAGAAACTTTCCTTTCAGAATGTAAGAACTTTTCAAACATTTCCATTCCTTTAAAGTCTTGAGCTCACTTGGCGTAATGCTTAGCCTTTAAGCTCTCGAGTGGGTCATTTATTCTTTGGAACCCGATCATATTTCTACCAGTAAAACTTCAAAACGGTTAACATTCCTTTAGTTTTCCTTTCATGTTTTTACCTCCAAATAGGTGAACATTACATTTTCCTACCCTCCCAGAGGGTCGGTTCAGATGCGCTAGTCCCCCATGCCCCATTTCCCACTCACATCTTTTATGGCTAGGTTCTACACCTCTTTCGCAAAATCCTTAACGTTTGGAAATCATTCATCATAAAAATAACATCTTTAAAAACTTCATTCCTCAAAACATTTACTTTTCCAAATTTCATTCTTTAAGAACATTTCCTTTCTTGAATGTATGATTATATCCATACAAGAAATATGCAACTACTCCAATCTACATGCTCATGGACCACATGAACCCTTAACTAAAAATTTCTAACATGTCAACGAGTAATAAATTCACATACTGGAAGTAATATCACATTATAACACATAAGAGCAATTATCAATTCGCATTCAATTCACATAAGAAGATTCAATCATAATAACAACACACTTACATCATCACTAAATGAGAATGTCGAAATTTACTTACATAGAACTTAGATTTAATACACGTTCAATTTACCTAAGAGCAATTTAATTATAACAATAATATATATGCGTTAACGAGAATGTGAGAATTTACTTACATATAGTCCTTAGTAAATTTGTTTACTTTTGCTAGCGGGGTGCCTTGGTTGCCCACAACGTTAATGTGCTACAGTATCCTAATATTATTACACAAAGGATATTCATCGGAAACTTGTTTAACCAAACACATTCATTTAACACATGTGTTTACCGTTAATACCTTCATCGTTTTTCCTATCGTGACCTTAACTAATAATTTCTCAAGATGAATTTCTATGTCAATAAAAATTGAACTACTAATAATACAATTTAATTTCATGATTCCTAATTTATTTTTAAAATAACAATAATAATCATAATCGTAATATACATTATTTTATCATAAAACCCTAAATTTCATCCTAAGTTATATTCCAACATATTTCTAGAATTATATCATCCTTTTACTTAATCGTACTAACTTAAATTTTAATTAAACATATTCCGTATTTTATTTCTTAATTGTTATTACATAATACAAAACCTAGGCCATTCGCTTAATTTAAACAAAGAAACTAAAGATTCACCTCGAATTTCGAACCTTAAGTGTGGTATCGAGTCTAAGATGTAATGGCGTTAATCATACTCGGGAAGGAAATATGCTCCGGGCGTATGAACGGCGGTCTTGGTCACACACGTGCTGCGCGGGTGCTACTGGCTGGAGCGCACGGTGCACAATGCCTGGTCGCCCGGGGGCCTGGTAGCTAGGTTCTTAGGTCGCTTGTGCGCCGGGGCGCCTGGACGTCTGGTCGCAGGGCATCAGGGAGCCTTGTCGCCTGGGTGTCTGGTCGCTTGGGCGTCTGGGTGCTTGGTCATTGGGCATTAGGGCACCTAGTCGCTTGGTCGCCTGGACACTTGGGCGCCTGGTCGTTGACGAGAACGGAGGAGATGGAGTGGCGTTCGGCATCGGTAGAGAAGAGGAGAGAGAGAGAGAGAGAAAAAGAGGGTGGGAGGGCCGGTATCGGTGAGGGCAAAGGGAGGAGGCACTGATTGGTGGCGGCTATGGTTAGGAGGTTTAGGTTTAGGGTTTTCTTTGGGAAAAAGATGAATAGTAATCTTCATCTTTAAATAGTTTCTTTTTTTTTAAAGCTAACTTAACCCTAGCTAAAATTTCTTTGTGGGCCATTTTTATTACTTAACCAACTAAGCCCAACCAAATTAAAATCTATTAGTTTTCTTTTGGTCCAAAATCGAACTCCAAATTCGATTTTAGATTTGAATAAGAAGAGGATGGCTCTAACGGATCAAGTCTAAATTAATTAACTAAGACCTCTAATTAAAGTAAACTAATAAAATTTCACCTTTAAATAAACATACTCACACATTAACGCATAACAATTAATAAATCAAGGAAATAATTATTTATTTCTAATTGGCACATCGAAAGTTACGGCCTACAAGACCTTTCGTTGTAAATTAATCAATTTACTAACAATCATGAATACAATCTAATTAGTGGATTAGAACAGAAATTGTCTATATATATATAATTCGAAAGGAAAAACATAAACTAAATCTCGGGTATTTCAGGATCCATAATCCAACTTTCTCAAATCACAAATCCTCAATTACGAGGTTCACAATCACAAATCCTCAACCATGAAGTTCAAAGTCACAAGTCCTCGATACGAGGTTTACAATCATAATATCGAAATCAAATCTAAGTCTCAATATCAAATCAACAGCATTTTTAAAAATTTGAAAGGGCTTAGGCGAATTGATACTTTACTTCAAATCAATGCACACTTGTACCTCGAAAACATAGGAAAACCTATTCGTCAAAAGGTGCAAAATAATTTCAAATAAAGAATTTCACAAACGTTTATCAAAAGCTCAGTAGATCAAATATGTTTAAAATAGTTTATTTGAGTAATAAAAATCCACGCCTTCTGAGGTTTTACATAGAATGGAGAGATTTACATTCAAGGGTATAAGAATTCATTAAAAACATATCTAGATACACTTGAAATAAAACATGTTATTTGAGAAGTTTAAAAGAGGAAGGGACTCATTTGAGCTCATGAATTAAATAGCTAAAACTCCGGATTAAAATGTCCTAAAACAGATTGGAAAAGTATCCTTTAGTTAATTAATAATCCCGGTCAGGCTATCTCACCAAAATATTGCACATAAGGTCACATACCAAGCTGTTTGCCCAGCACAGGCAGTGTTCATCAATCATAACTTGAGCTAGTTCTAGTTTCCTTAAAAATATTATATGTAAATGAACCTACAGTAAGCTAATTATACGAACTAGTTTGATTTAATTCTGAGCAATGGATATATTGCGGTTTCGCTATGGTTCCTTACAAACAAAACTGTCCAATTTTGATGTTTTATCAACAACTGGAATTTTAGTAAGGAGAATCAAATGAAACAAGTCCCATTATGTTCCCATGACATGAAGGAACATATGAGGTAAAAATGTGAACCTAAAAATGCATATTTAACTCCCAAAATTCAATCAAACAGAAGAGTGAAACAGGGGACTTCTTATCTGATAGGGTAATGTTGTTTTGGTTATATCTTCAGTTCTGGTTATTCAAATTATGATCCTTAGATTCATATCTATCCAATAGTTCTCATATTAACAATTCAACCAGTAAACAATTCAAAAAGCACAAAAACATTTAAGAGTTCTGCCAGTTAGCCAGACTGGCAGTGGCTAATGCGAGGGTCTCAATGTTTCTATCACATATCAGGTTATAGTAAGTTTAATTAAGTAAAATTCGGGTCATAGTAACTTTAATTAGGTAAAATTGGTCTCAAAATACTCCTTAAACAGTATTATATCCAATCATATAATGTATGTCAAAATCCAACACAGGGGTTAAACCAGAATCATTCCCAAGACAGTAGGCAACAAAATAGTTCCTGGATTCTGTCTAGTATTTTTTAAAACTCATAACTCATTATCTACTAGGGCTTTGGCTGTGGTTTTTGGCTTGTTTTAAACCTAAGAAATATTAATACAACATTTCATTCTCAAACCTAGATTTCACACGTCATTCTAAAAAAAAGAAAAAATCGAAACGGAGCGTACCAAAACTGTTACCATCATTTTCTAACAATAAAGCATATGTGAAGTTTTTCTCATCTTATTCCTACCATAATCATGCTATTCAAGCTAAGAAAAACTCTTGTAATCATACGATAAGTAAGAATGCTCATTTACCATAGAAAACCATCTTATAAAGGTATGCTATTTCATCGAAGAACTTAGCAATTTCTCAACTATATACAAATATCAAACAACTAGTATATAAACTCACATAAAAGTATTCATAAACTTGATTTATCTAATCTATCTAAAGATGTAAAACATCCACATGCATAGCTACAACAGACAAAAAGGAACTAACATTGAAAAGAAGGAAAAAAGGCAGAGAATGGGGTCTTGATGGTGCTCTAAGCAAATTGCCCGAGGAGTTGATCAACATTGAATAAGAAGAAAGAGGGTCCGATTATAACAGCAGTTTATGGAGGAAAAGAATAAACCAAAGAAGCATTTCTTACCTTGTGAAGAACAAAAGCAAAGCTGCAGAGAGAGATAGCTTAGAGACTTGAGAGGTGTTTATGTGTTCTTGAAAAAATGAAAAGGAGAGAAAACAGAGGGGATGTAATACCCAAGATTTTATTTTTTATAAATTTTATAAATTTTGTATAGTCATATGATTATGTGTACCAACTAGGGTTGGAAATTTTCTATGTGGTTATTGTTTAATTGTACGTTTAATAACTATGAGATTATCGCCTTAATCGAATGACGGCCCTTGGTTGGTTAAAGGCTCGACTTGTTGGGCTTATTCATTTTTTAGTTGGAAGCTAGATTTTTATCGGAAGAAAGTCCCGTAGAATTTAATTTAACGGACTAGATTGGTTATGGAATGAGAAGGCCTCAAAGATTTGGGTTAGGGCCCAAGTTTGAAGTTAAAAAAAAAGAAAAAAAAGAAAAGGGAAGAGAGAAACCCTAAACCTTTTTCTTCCTCCCCAAACCCTAACCAACACTAAGCCGCTGCCCCACTCCCAAAAATTCTACTGCTCATGCCACCTCTTTCTCCCTCGGTCGAAGCCGCACTGATCATCGCCACCATTGCTCGCCAGTGTGCCAGCATGCCCGCTGGCCGCTCTTCGCCCAAACTCGCATGACATCGCTGCATCTCTGGATTAGATCTGGTTGTGTCCAGAGCTGCCGATGCTGCAATCATCGCACCATCGATTTGCTAATGCTGCAATCATCGCACTATCGATCTGCCGCTACTGCCCAAATCTTTCTTCCTCGCAGTTCGTGCCGTCGCCGCTTCCTTGCTCGTCTGGTACACGCGAGTGCCGCCGAACTACTCACTGCTCAATGGGATCGCTTGCGGTGGTTCTCCTTGTTCGCCATGTACAGATTCGGAGCTTGCTGGTGTCTTAGTTGCTAACTTCCCCTCTGCTCGACACCACTTCATCAGCTAGGCTTGTAGATCTGAAGGGACGTTAGACATTTCTGTTCGTTGATTTCAGCAATCGTCCAGATCCGTCAAATCTGCGACTGCTCGGAGAGGTAAGCCACATGAAGCCGCTCGTTGCTGTTTCGCTTTCTTGCTCGCAAGCAGCGTGCTTCTAATCACCATCGTTTGCGGATCTCTGACTGCTGCTTGGATTGAAGCCTATTGTTGGCCAGCCATCGCCTACTTGTGTACATGTAAATTCTCACATTTCATTAACGCATATGAATTGATGCTTCTAAATTCCTTTTTGGTAAATTGAACGTGTTGTCTATGAGTTCTATGTAAGTAAATCTCCATACCCGCCTACCTCTTTTGTTGTGTGTTATGTGCTAGCTGTATGGGACTGTGTTATGAAATGTGCTGAGATTGTGTGAAATGTTTTCATGGGATTTATATTTTGTACCGTTATTATGTTGACTGGTATCTTGATACAATTTTATGTAGTTCATGTCATGGGCATGTAATATAGTATTCTACATCATTCTTGGCATGAGCCATTCATACATTTAGAAAGTGAATGGTTTAGGAAATGAATTTTGAAAGGGAATAAATGTATTATGTTCAGGAAAATGTTAAGATTTTTGGAAAGGAGCGTAAACCTAGCCATGAAAGATGTGAGTGGGAAATGGGGCGTTGGGGACCCGTGCACCGACCCAACCTTCTTGGAGGATGGGGAGATACGTAATGTCTTTGGAGGTGAAAAGATGAAAGGAAAAGTAAAAAAATTTTAACTGCTTTGAGGTTCTACCGATAGAAATGTAATCAGATTCCAAGGAATAATGGCCCATTGCAAGCTTAATGGTTTGACATTACACTCAGTGAGCTTACGACTTTAATGAAATGGAAAGATTTTTTACAAAGTTCTTACACTTTGAAAGAAAAGTTTTTATGAAAAGGTTATGAAATGGAAATGTTTAGAAAGTTTTTTACTGAGAAATGAAATGTTATAATTTATGAAATATAGGGCATTATTCATGCATTCATGCATTCCATTTCATTCATTCTTCAGGTGATGTGTAGTCAGATGGTGTGTGAAGGTCGCTTTCGGGCGAAGCCTTGATACCCGGAGTGCTATTTAAGTAAAGTTTACTGAATAAGATAGATGTTGGCTAGAGAGGTTCTTATGGATTGTTCAAGATATTTCTTTATTTGATTAACTAATTGTGTTCTAAATCCTTTCAAAAATTTCGCAAATTCATGTTAGTGAGTAAATGGTGACATTCCCGGATTAGGATAAAGTTTCTTAATCTGGGGATGTTACAAGGGATATAGCTGGCTAAGGGGGGTTTTATGGAGGGAAATAGGAGTTAATTTATCTTGAAGAAAAAGAAGGAAATGGCTTATGTAACAAGTTTAAAAATCTTCCTATAAAAGAATTAAAATAGCTTCTTCAAGAAGCTTAATTGAACAATAATTTTGAAGGAAAATTCAGTAAGGATTWTGGCCAAGAAGAAGAGGAAAAGAAAGTGAAAATGTAAACTAAAATGTGTAGTCGGTTGGTCAAAGGTCACATGGGCAAGGGTAGAGTCATTGGTCAAATTATGGGCACCTATGCATGCATGGTAAATGTCCTAGCTTTGCATGCATTGGCTAATTCAAACAAAGGGCAATCTAGTAATAATATATCTAATGTGCATGCTTTCCAAGGCAGGATTTTTAGATGGCGATAAAAATTTTCTACAGCTCAGGTCTAAAATTAAAACGGATATTACATGCATAGAAAACTAATAAAATAATTTAAAATTTATTATCGAAAATTTCTAATTCCGAATGCGTGCTCAATACTACAAAACCTTGAATAACTATTCAAAAATCGAAAGCACCTAGGTTTTACAGGCCTATTGGTAGATGAACCTCCCATTTAGGATGAACTGGGTTAGTTTCCGATAGATCTTTAACTTTTAGGTTATTAATCCTCTAAAAGAAGCATTAGGTCTCATACCAATTGAAATGCCTAAGAGAGGATGAATTAGGTCTCTAAATACAATTTCTACCCACAATAAATATAGGCTTTCCAAACCAATATCAAAAAGGTGACCAATAAAAATAATGAGCAATAATCAATTCACTATGATAAAGATATTTCAAGGATATAATGAAAAAAAGTAAAATTCAACAAGATCGAATTACTAGGCTATGATATGTAGACACTATCCAAATAGAGTTCAAACAAGTTATAAGATTAATAGGAAAGTGAAGTACAAGTTAAAGATATACAATATAGTGTAAAAAGATGGCAAGAGACAATAGACAAGGATTTATAGTGGTTCGACTTCACAAAGTTTACATCCACAACCTATGATGCCCTCCAGGATTTCTAAACTCCACTAAATCTATGTAATCACACGAAGTTTACAAAATTAGATTTTTATCACACAGTCAAACCTATTTTCAACACAAGAGAGGTGCATCCAACCTAGGATTTTATACAAATAACCTCTCGACAATCTTAGAAATGATAATGAACCAATAACTCACCTCAAGTGGATTAGTTTTGCACTTTTAGCACAAAGCAACCCCTATTTGGATGGATAATACAAATTGAAGATCTAATCAATCTTTGAGATAATTTGGATAAGTGAAATAAAGCTCAATGTGTAAATCTTGAGGAAATTAATACATTTTCTTAACATAAGATGTCTGTAAGATGAAAATATCAAAAATAGTGCTCTTGCTTTGATAGCTTAGTTCCCTCTACTTTTTTTGGCTTAAAGAATAAGCATATGTACTGTAAAATTGAGTTTATTGTGAAAGAGCCATTGAACTAGTCTTTAGACACTATTTTTCAGAAATCATGACTGCACGGATGCATCCCGAATCCTTGGTACTGTATGTGGTACCATTTATGGTGGTTTTCAACCCTCGGGGCACTATGGACGAAGGTACGGATGCACTATATTGTTCGTAGCTTATTCTTGGCCACCAAAATGATAACTATGAAACATTTAAGGCTCAAAGGGCAATTGTATGTATGGTTAATGTGTTTTAAAACTTGTTTAAGTTGTGAAGGTGATTTAAAAAGAGTTTTGAGAACATTTTATGAGCTTCATAACCTTAATATGAAATCTCAAAGGGATTAGTTACAACAATGAATAAGAGCTTATAAAACTTAACTAATTGTGACTAAACTAATTGTCTTTAAGTCTTCAAAAGTTGTTGAACCTTCAATATGCATTTTTTGACTTGATGCCTTCTAACTTCTCCTTGTGAATATGTATGTTGAAGTTCATTTCATTACATAATCTCATTGATGAACTTCCTAATAAGATCAAACTTCACAAATATCATTAGTGTATTTAAACTGTTTTCTTATTGTCAAAATAAGAGTTGATTGTAATTAGACTCTCAACCAATATCAGTTTAGCATCTTTCCCTATCGAAAAGACATTTGAAATGCATGATAAAGAAACTGAAAAACTAGTGTTGCTACGAAAATGTAGGACTATGCTAAACTACCTATGATGAAATGCGTGTTTGGCAATATAGAAGAAGAAACATATTCATATCTCCATAACCCAATATTAATATAAGTACAAGCATGGAAATACATGTATGATTCGAAAATGTATGAGAAATATGATAATTATAGAAGCATGACTATAAATATAGTACATGTGTATTCATAGTGCTTTTAATACTCTTTGATATTCTGTTTTGGTACATACGAAGTGAAGTTTTGGGCTAAGAAGATAGGAAGTAACCACAGAAGAATGGATGCCTGTTATCTTGATATAACATGCATAAATGTACAATCTAAAAGGAGTAATTAATGTATGTCAACATATGAATAGATGACTGAAGAATGTGATCCAGTAAACCAGTTCAGATATATGCATGAAAGTTGTGATAATTTATGATCTCGAATAGACCTATGAATATATATGATTTTTTCTAGACAATCTGAATTGATGTGGTGTATATATAATGAAAATAGATGAAGAATAGATAGAAGTAGAGGATGTGTGTATGCTACCTAGAATATAGTTTACATATTAATGTTCTGGTTTGGTGAACTTCGAATTTAATTGGGAGTTAAAAATGAGAAAAATTAATTATGGATAGAAAGCTGAACATCTTGGGAGCATAATGAGCCATATTACACTTTAAATGGGGTGGTATTGAGTAAGATATGGCATGTTCAATTAATTCTGCCCAGATTGACGAGAAAAACAAAACCTTACTGTCTCATCTCTTTTATGACCTCAACATTCCGCCGATTTAAAATGTAATTATATGGGAAGAATTCCATGGATCTTAGGATTCCAGAACAGTAAAATTTGTCACTAAAAGCACTCTAGAACTAAAGATATAACATGATCTTTAGGATAGTATCAACATGAGCAAACAAAACTGGACTATCACTTATTCTTTGACTTTCAACACTCTTGGGGAATTGAATTGATCATTATAAATGAATTCATCCATATATATGGATTGCTTGGGCAAGAAATATCTAATTAGAACTCAAGATACAAGCAAAACACGAAACACTGCCAGGTTTAAGCATAATCCTAAACCTATTGATTCTATCAAAATATCTATAAAACAAAACTAAGAGAATTTTATATGAACAGAAACCTGGATTTCTTAGGATTAATCTAAGCTTGATTTAATTTAAATTGGATTCTACAACATAAGATATAGCTAAGATAATAAAGCACTATTGGATGTAATAAGTTTTGCTTTACTCTAATGTCTTTTAGAATGTTTGGATAAATCTAGAAATTACACTAGTCTCCTTAGGTAAAAAAATCTAGCCTAGTTGTTTTCTTAAAGACTTAGGAGCATTTTCCAATTAATTTCTCTAGATTCAGATATGTAAAAGTCAAGATATGACTATTTCTCCAAATCAAGGTAGTGTAGGAATTAGTTTAAACAGTTTAATGATCTACCCTAGCACTTGAACTATAAATTCATAACCACTTGAAGGGCTGAACTAGAATTATCTCTGACTTATTTTAGGGCACGAAAATGAAGAGATTTAGTGAGTTAAATATGCTATTGCAATAAGGTGAGTTCCTTCTATCCTTTAAAACTTCAAATAAGGTTTTGTGCTACTCTAGAAATATGTTTTCAATATTCTTGAATATTTTACAATGAGTTCCTTCCGCCTTTTAAAATTCCAACTACGTGTGATTTTTGTGCTATTCTAGAAATATGATTTAATCATTCTCAAAAACTTTACTATGCTTTCTTTCATCTTTTGAACTTACTCGAAAGTGCGTATTTTAGACTACTAATATGTTTCCATGAATTTCCATACACTTGAATATGAATGCCTTATTTTTTGTGGTTCCCTCGAAATATATGATTTTGCACGATAAAAGAATATGTTTAAGTTTTCATTTTACAATTTGAATCAAAAAAATGTCATTTAGCATGAGAAACCTGTTTCATTATGATTCTGATCTTCATGACTCAAAACAAACACGATACTTTTGATACTTGAGAAAACGTTACAAAAATTGCTTGAGCATGATCTTGCATGTTTCCTTGTGATAATTTGATGAGTACTCTGTCAGAAGTCTCATCAAACTAGCCGAGCGAGCAAAGTACTATGCTAGTCTGGTCATCAATACAAGTACCTCTTGAGTCGTTAGGCATCAGTTCTCAAGATAACCATATGGCCTAGGCAGTGGTTATACGTGTGGTAAAATAGGAAAGCATTGAGCAAACAGTTGTGCCCTATTGTCAAGAGGTTTGACCTAGCGCGGATGATTTGTATTACCCTGATAGTGGGTATTCTTGCTTGCATAATGAGGATATAATGTTGAAAGTTGCATGTGCAATATGAGGATATAATGCTAGTAACACTGAGCCCATGAAGTAAATCTTCGATGGTTATCACATGCATCTCATGTTTTATAAACTACAAATTATTTACTATTCGGTTTTATACTCAATGTTCTTGCATATACATGCTTGACACCTGATCTTATCTTGTTTCCTTGAACAAGCTTCGGAAAAACTTCTAAGTTATATGCACGTGCTTGATACATGATTTTACACTGTTTTTATAACATAACCCGATCTTTTCTCACAAACTATGAATTACTACAACTTGATTAATAATTCACTTGCACCCTGCACACCTTGAACTCACTGGGCCTTGTTCATTAGTTTCTAGACTCACGTTTTAGTGATAGGTAGCTAAGTATATGCAGCAAGGAAGGACCGAAAACACCATGAATATGTGATTTAAATAACCTTGATGCTTAGCTTTTGTTTCTTTTACTTATACTAGCTTTTGGTTTGATCCAGAGTTGTAATTTTACTTTATGCCTTTTATCTTCATTACAGAGTTGCATATTATTTATTGAGCTTTTATGTATGCTTGTATCTTGACGGCCGAGAGGCAGGCAACGCCTGTACATCTCCTCAAAACGTAGGGGTGGGTGGGTTGTCACATCGTGCAAGACTGGTGTAGCATATTCTCTTATAGCATGATTTCTGTCATCTGGTATTATTGCAGCATTAACCCTAGGTGGGTTATTGTTATGTTGTTCAGCTCCATTTACTAGTTAGGCTTTCATCCTTAACTTTTTTCTTTTCTTTCTGATAATATTCTCAGGTTCTTTGTCAAAGATGAAAGCTTATAGTTCTCATACACTAGCATTCCCAAGTGTAAATATGAGCTGAAAAAGATATACAAATGTTAAAGCAATAAAGTTCATACACATTTTTCATGAACACCTATCCCTGGCAACCATGCCATAAACTTGATGGGTTTTAATCTGATTATGATAAAACTAACACATACAAGTATAAGCAGCCTAAAAGTAGTACAAATGAGTAGAGTATCGATCCCACGATGATAGTTTAATGAGAGTAATATGTGTTTAAACCTTGCTTAAAGTAATAGTTATGCTGTAGCAACATCGGTTGACAATTGATATGGGTACTTTGAAGTAAATTCTGAAAGCAATGATAAAAGTAAAGATGAAAAGCACTGATAAATAAAAATAAAATAATAGAAAGTAGTAAATGTTAAGTTAGTGATAATAAAATGAAAGTTAGAGTCAATTTTGAATGCTATTGCATTGGTGAACAGATTTAGGTGATAATATCTCACACAAGACCACATAATGTACAAATAATATAGGGAATGTAAGGAGACTTAACCTATATCTATGTCAATCTTCACTACAGTCCCTTAATGATGTGTGATCTTACCTTAGTAAGATAATTGGTCTTATCTCTATTGAATTCTCAAATGCTATCTCCAAGAGTTACTTAGAGTTTAGAGATTTTCGTTCTTTAAGCTCTTAGTAACTATTATTGTAGATTTGGCTTAACACATTAATCATATATCTATGGCAATGACGCTTAGCTACTTTTTTTGTACTGTTGAGTTCCAGAAGAGGTAAGTTCTAATTTTTGGCTTTCTCAACCATTAATGGATCCTTTTTACGACTACAAAGGTTTTACTCAATGAATAACAACCCTTAATCTCAAACACTTGGCTAATCATGCCTTTCTATTTTAGGATTAAGATTCAAGGGAAACAAAACCAATGAAGAATACTCAAAAACCAATGTAGAATTTTCATAACCTTGCCAAAGGATGAAACTCAAGACCTTATTGATTGAAGTGCAAATAGATTAAAACTAAAAGAAGGAATACTGTCATCTATCCTTTCTAGTTTGTGAATAACATAATGAAACTTAATATAAAGATAAATTCTTCTATCAAAGGAGACCCAAACTAACTATCTATCTTTTATTCTACTTTTCTATCTAAGAACTTCTACCTATCATTTGTGTTTAGTTGGTTTCTTATATATATGAAAAATTGCTGAGTTGATGATGTTGTAGCTTTTAACACTTCTGACAGCCAGTTGTTGACTCAACCAGGTTTTTCTGCTAGTGTTTATTTTTGGTATTAGGGGCCAACTTGTCCTTTAATTTAGTAAGTTGGGAAAGAAATTAAAGTCAATTCCGATCGGTATTTTTTTGTTGCTTTCATCCCAATTGCTTAATAAATGCTAGAGATTTTGTATTTTTATCACTACTCCATGCTTCCTACAACCTTAACTCAAAAGCTTAGATGTAGTAGTGTTCTCCCTTATTCTATAAATATCCTCTAAGTTCAACCTTTTTCGTGATGATAAAGCGATTTATGGACCACTTCAGCTTAAACCTACTGATCTTTAACACATCAAAAATGAGGACAAGCACTACTAGTTAGAGCTTAGAACAATAAGATACTAATGTGAAATGGGCAAAAATAGGGGCTAAAGATCGGCTATTTTAACAACATATCTCTTAACCATTATGTTTGCCACCAAGAAAGGTGAAAAGACTAAGGAGAATGCAAGTCCTGAGAATGTCATCATTACTAGGGTAAAATGGCTAAAGGCATACTGAATAGTTGTGTGGCCTTATGATGGTGGTGGGCATTAAAAATGATGCAAGAAAGCTAAGTGACGTCAATCCTCATTTTATTTAGCTGATAAGTATGATCAATTGATAAAGATAAAGATTTGAGGCACATGTGTTGATATTAGAAAATAGCTACCTGAAATTGCTGAACACTATGACGGCCATGCACCCAAACTAGCCTCCAAAATAAATAGCTCCACATCAAATACTTCATCGGCTATAAGATAATGGCTATCTTCAGGAAATAGTCCTATTGGCGGATACGTAAAGCTTCCATAGGCTGCCGGGATTCCTAGCGATCAGCATAGGAAAATTGGCAGAGACAGCTAATTAGACAAAGAATAAGAAGCACCCGACCAAAGTCCTTGGCCATGACCTTACAACTCAGCGAAAAACATGGACGTGACCAATAATGGTRGTACAACTAGGAAATGGAAGAAGTGGCTTCAGCTTACCTTGCCTACAGGCAAGGAGATTCACTTCACCAAGTATAAAAGAGAAAAGATGCAAAACTTAAAGCCTCAAGATTCAATCCACTATAAATCATATCAATTATTTCTTAAAATTATGTCTTTTGATTCTGCTTTACAGCTTTTCTAATCTAGTTTAAATGTGTAATTTAATAGCTTTTTAACTAATATTTTAAATGCTTTCTTTAAACAGCATTTTTTAACGTGCTTTGTTTATAGCTCTCTTTAAGATGTTTTGTCTACAACCTTCTTTAACATGCTTTGTTTATGAGTCACTTTCTCAAAGGCTATCATCCTTGACATAGAAAGTAAGAATAAACCTGGGGTTTTCCATCATAAGGCTCGTTGATAGGTTAATTAACAAAATGTAAACTGAACTTATGGATTACTCTCCAATGGAGTAATATAAGTTTATATATTTTACTAAATGTTAAAGGAACCTTAAAAATGTTTTACTAAAACCCTTATTTTTCTTAAAAAAATAAATGGAAGAGGGGTTCCAACAACCCTAGGCTTCCATCACACCTCTAATTAAAGATCGTGGGCACCCTCGTGTCATTCTGAGCATGGCCCCCTATAGGATGGGTATTCCACAAGGATTTAGATCTAATAGAAGAGGCATAATTAAAACCTAGAGTATGTATTGTCATCAGCCAACCAATAGTTGGAGGTGATGATGCAAAATTATCTATAGTAGATGAAAGGTAGTGGCCAGCCTCTAGACGGGACTATTCTTTGGATCATTTCCTATTAATGAAATTTAGTTTGTGGTGGTTATACACTTAACTTAGAGAATTGATATTCTTCTTACATAAGTTTTGTCAGGTATCTAAGAGCCAAATAACATATTATTGACAATAGTTGTAATACACGAGATTTAGTTCGTTTTTTGAACTTTATATATAATTATATAATTTATATTCTAATCTACTAATTAGATTTATTCATGATTATTAGTGATTGATTATTTTACAGCGAAAAGACTTGGAGGCCTATTGCTCGATGTGTCAATTAGAAATAAATTATTATTTCTCCGACCCATTATTTATTATGCATTATTATGTGCATCTATTTATTTAAGTGTAAAATTTTATTAGTTTAAGTTAATTATAATTTCCTTAGTTAATTAATTTAGGCTTGATCTGTTAGAGTCCGTCCTCTTCTTATTCAAACCTAAGACCGGACTTTGAATTCAGTTTTGGGCCGAAAGAAAACTAATAGACCTTAATTTAGTTGGGCTTAGTTAATTAAGGAATAAAAATGGCCCATGAAGGAATTATAGTTAGGACTAAGTTAGGTAAAAAAATTGATTTAATGACTATTCATCTTCTTTCCAAAGAAAACCCTAAACCTAAACCCTCCCTAACCCTAGCCGCCACCAACCACCGTCTCCTCCCTTCCCCTCTAACCTCACTGTCGATGCCTCCTCCCTCTACCCTCCCTATCGTCGACCTCTTCTCTCCCTCCCTCTCTTCCTCCTCGCACGTAGCAGCTGGCTTCTTCTGGAGCTCTACGCTGATCCTCTCTGAGCGCAGTGGCTGCTGAATTGCTGCTTCCTTCGCGACTGAACCTTTGCTACTCACCGGTATGGATTAGCTCGGCCAGATCTCGCTGTGCCGACCAGAGTAGCAGCTCGAAGGATTGTTTATGCTCGTACAAATCTATTTCTTCCTTGATCAGATCTAGATCTTTAGCTCGCTGTTCACGTTTTTGGTCACGCCGATTTTCTTCGACTTGCCGGCTTTAGATCTGCACTCCTTGCCGTCAACCTATCACCTGGAAGATCGTCAGTTTCTTCCATCTCACCAATCGGCCAGGGGTAGAACACCAAAATCTGCACACTGGTTCAGTACTGTTCACTTGCAGAAGGAGGCGCCCAGATGCCCAGGCAACGAGGCTCAGGGCATTCACAACCGGGTTACAGTTGATAGTTCGTTAGCACACCTAGAGACACCTTCCTTTTCCTGAGTGTGATTGAACAATTACATCTTAGACTTGATACCATACCTATGGTTCGCCATTTAGGTGAATCCTTAGTTTCTTCATTTAAATTGACCGAATGGCCTATGTTTTTTATTATGTAATAATAATTAATAAAAAATATATAATATGTTTAACGTGAAATTTAAGTTAATACGATTAAGTAAAAGAGGTATATATTTTTAGAAGTATGTTGGAATATAATTTAAGGTGAAATTTTGTATAATAAAATAATGTATATTGTGATCATGATTATTATTGTGTTTTAAGAATGATTAGGAGTCATGAAATTAAATTGTACTATTAGTAGTTCAATTTTTATTGACATGAAAATTAAATTCTATGTATAATAATATTAGGATACTGTGTCATACCAACGTTGTGGGAGACCAAGGCACCTCGCTAGCGAATTAAAGGAAACAAATTTACTAAGGACTACAAGTAAGTGAACTCCCTCATTTCATTTATTGTAGTGAATGTATATTGTCATTATGATTTCATTGCTCTTATGTGTTATGATTGTGATACTATTTTTAGTATGTCAATTTACTACTCATTGACATGTTAGAAATTTCAAGTTAAGAGTTCACGTGGTCTATGATCATGAGTATGTAGTTTGCADTAATTGCACATTCTGTGCCGTGGATATAACCATACATTTCAAGAAAGGAAATGTTTTAAAGAATGAAAATTTTGGAAAAGAAAAATGTTTTGAAGAATAAAGTTTGGAAAAATGTTGTTTTCGTGATAAATAATTTCTAAACATTAAGAATTTTAAAAAGGGGTGTAAAGCCTAAACCATGAAAAGTGCGAGTGGGAAATGGGACGTAGGGGACCGGCACGCCCGACCTAATCTTCTGGTAGGATGGGAATTCATGTATTATTCACCTCTTATGATGTGATGTTCAAGAAAAAATTAAGTTATGTTAACCATTTTGTGATTCTACCAGTTGAATGTGCCAGGTTCCAAATAATAATTGCCCACTGTAGCGCTTAATGGCTAGGTGTTACACCAAGTGAGCTCACAATTTTGGAGAAAATTTTTTTTTAAAGTTTTGACAAAGTGAATTTTTGAACTTCATGACATATAGTGCATGATACATGCATTCATGCATGGTATTTACTTACTGAACTTGGTAGCTCACCCCATATTCCCTTATTTTACGTTTCAGGTGATGACTAGTCAAATAGTGTGAGAAGATCGTTCGGGAGCAGACTTTGATACCCCAAGAGTCATTTATGTTAATTTAATTTTCTATTGATTTATGAACTTATTAAATGCTTAAATTTTTATTCGTTTTATTTCAAAAGCTTCCGCTGAATTTTGAATCTATGAGTATTTAGTGGTAAATGCTAATGTTAGGGAATGGAGTTATTTCAATGAGTATTTTGCTGGCAAGTGATATTGTTGGGGCTTGAATTTATTTCATTATATCTAGAGTATTGAGAATGTTTGGTGAGGAAATGTTTTGATTTTTTATAGGGTGGATATGTTGATATCACAGAAGAAACTCTGTCAAAATTTTACAAACCCTTTCGTATTAAAATATCAAAATTTTTATTTTTCCCAATTTTTGCAATATGTGTGAAGGTAACTGGTGACATTCCTGAGTTAGGATAGTTTTCTAATCTGGAGATGTTACAATAGTTATAGGGTAATCTATTGTCATAATATAATATGAGCTTATGTGCAATATTTGTTTGTTATGTACCAAAAAAATACTAAAATTAAATTATTCGCATTTTTCAAAAGTATTTGTTGGAGGTTGTTTCAGTCCCTTGAGTATTATTAGCATGGAGCATAAGCTCACTGGGGCTAATTATGTGGACTGGAAGAGGAACCTGAACATAGTACTCACTGTCGAAGGATATAAGTATGTTCTCACTGACCCCTGTCCTGAGATTAGGGAGGACTCTATTGATTAGGAATGCCAGGCTAAGGCAGACTATAAGAGAGTTGATGAAATGGCTCGATCCTATATGTTGGGTTCCAAGTCGAGTGTGCTTCAGTCAAAGCACGAGCATACACCAACTGCGTATGACTTGGATTTGTCATTGCGAACCATGTTTACTGACAAGAGTCGGCCTGCAAGGTAAGAAACTCTAAGGGCAATCCTGAACACTAAGATACCTGAAGGGTGTCAATCAAGAACACTCGCTGAGGTCCTAAGAGTTATGATCGATCCTGAGAGCCATAGTCTTAGAAACTCTGGCAAATTCTTTTCGATAGTGTAAGTTGAATTACAATATGAAAAAAAGCAATGAGAATCTGATGGAGCTTATGAAAGAGCTCCAAGTGGCAGAGGAGATCATGAAGCCTACTTCAACAGTTCTAATTACTCATTTTGCACCTTCTTCTAGGAATGGGCCCAAGGCCAGAAATTTCAAGAAGAAGAAGGGACACAACAACGCAGGTAGGAAAGACAAGAAGCTTGGCATTGGTCAAGAAAATTCTAAGCCTAAAGGAAAGTGCTTGAAATATGGGCTGGAGTGGCACTAGAAGAAAGACTGTCTAGCCTTCAAGGACAATGCAATGGGTATTACTCTTTATTTAGAATCCATTAGTTTGATTGGATCCTTATACTCTTGGATAGTGAATTATGAAGACACTAATCATGTTTGTAACTCTTTACAGGGTTTTAGGAGAACAATGAATCTAGCTAAATGAGAGCATGGTATGCTTGTGGACAATATAGCAAGAATATGGGTTGAAGCAGTGGGAGTTATTCATTTATTTTTTTATTCTAATAGGATGTTGGTTTTGGAAGACGTTTTATATGTTCCCAGTCGGAGACATAAGTTGATTTCAGTATTGGAATTATTATTTTAAGGATCTGGTGTTAAAATCAATAGAAGTGGAAAATTTATTTCTCAAGAAACATATACGAAAATCTCTCTTACATAAATCCTATTAGAAGTGAAACAAAAAATTTTGAAACTAAACTTAATATGAATAATAATACGAAGAGATCATCATCATCAAATGAATCGTATCTATGGCACTTAAGATTAGGTCACATAAACCCTAATCGGATTCAGAGGTTAATCCATGATGGGCCCTTAGACTCATTGAGATTGAAAGAATGGCCTCAGTTTGAGTCATGCCTAATGGGAAAGATGACCAAAAGGTCGTATACGTAAAAGGAAGGAAGTGCCAAGGAGATACTAGAGTTAGTTCATACTGATGTTTGTGGTCCGATGTTTACATCTACTAGAGGAGGTTACGAGTACTTCATTACATTTACGGATGACCATTCAATGTATGTACCAAAATGTAATAGATGAAATTAATATTTTCTTGCAATTTACTGAAAGACATTGTTTTTAGGGCATACTATTTTAACAATCTCCCATATGCACTCAAAGACTATAAAAGTCCATAGGTACCTACCCATTTAGCATCTAGACATAAACAATGGCTTCCTAGAATTAGCAAGACAAATAGGCTCTTGGTCTTTTGATAGAATTGAGCATCCTATCATGATTCATTGTGCAATGGATTCGAATGCTGAATAATTGCCATAGTCAGTGGTGACAGTCCGTTCACTCCAATTGTGCAAGTATATTTGATATACGTAGAATAGGACCTATAATATTGGTTTCTGTTAAAGTACTATCACCATAGAAACCARAATATCATTCCTACTGAGTGGATAAATATCCTAGTACTTGAGTAGCGTTGTTGATCTGGTAAGCCTAGAGCTATGTTCTTTGATATAATATAGGTGAGATCTTTTCGTAGATCAATAACCTTGTATGTTGAGAATATAGCATCTAATCAACTAAGACAGATTACTACAAGATAGTTTTTGTGCTTCACTTTGTGAAGAATTAATCAGTCCCTTGTGATTGTCCAAAGGATAATAAAGTGATTCAGGGCCCTGAGAACGTAATTTTAGAATATTTATTTTTGGTAACTCCCAGTGATAAGTAAGGATAATCAAGGTTGTCATGAATTAGCGGACTAGAGATCTAAGGATGGTAAATGTCATTGAAAATGTGTTAGTACATTATTCTTCTCTCTTTTATGGGTGTTACACAAGAGGATATATTGTCATTTCACCAGTAGGTCCAAGATTATGCTCATGTGAATATTGTTCATAGGATCAGTATATCCATGCGGTGATATATAGAACACTTAAAATAGCGAGATATAGTTATTAGGTAGTAAGAATATTTTGGTCATTTTAGTAGCCATAAAATTGTCTTTTGGTCTCCTGGGTGGCTCGATATTACCTCAATATCTAATTGTACAACCGTGCTTCAAGGATGAACTGAGTTAATGAGAGATATTACTTTATTCAATTTAATCCATATTTATTAGCTAGGATAGAATAAGTCCATTGAATAATTAATTAACTAATTACTTGGGTTGATCCAAGTAAAGCATTAATTAAAGAATGGGCTTAGGACTTAAAATAAGTCCACTGGATATTTGATTAAATGGTTGATCTAAGTAAAGAGTTAATTAAAGAATGAGTATAGGATCAAATTAGAGATAATAAAGAAGAGACTAGACCTGGCCCAAGAAAAGACCAAGAATTTTGGCCTCACAAGAACCCTAGGGTGGCCAAAATCCCCCTAGTCTTGGGAGAATTTCGGCCAGCCCAAGGGCTCCTAGCTGAAATGGATTTCAAAGACTCATTATTTTAGGGTTTCAACCCTAAGATAAATTACCTCTCCTTGAAGAATCCTCTCAACCAAAATCTCTATATTCTCTCTAGTCGTCACTCTCTCCTCTCTTCTTATTCATCCTAGGTCCTCATCAAACCTAGTCCAGAAAGGTAGAGTCATACCTCAAAAGATTGGAAGAGGCACCTGCTTGCAGTTTTCATATGCAGAAGTGATAGACTTGCTAGAAAGAAACACCCTCAGCAAATTAACAAATCTCGGCAACCTTTAGAGCCGCCACCTCTTTTTACGTAGACTGAAAAATCAAGTAAAAGGAAAAATTCAGCACCTAAATAAGAAATCCTAGCGCGTCTATAATAACCCCAGATTAGGAACTATCATAACCCGGGAATATCACCCATTTAGCTTTACATAGATTTCGAAAATTGGGAAAAATAAAAATTTTGGATATTGTAATAGAGAGGGTTTACAAAACATTTGACAAAGTTTCTCCTATAATTTCAACATATCCACCCTATAAATAATAAAAAATCTCATCCAAACTATCATCAACACTCCACATATAAATGAAATAACTTCAATCCCCACTAATAACATATACTAATCAAATACTCATATATTTAAAATTCAGCGGAAGCTTTTGAAATAAAATGAATAAAAATCTAATATTTAACAATTGCAAAAATCAATAGAAAAATTAATTAACAGAATGACTCTTGGGTATCAAAGTCTACTCCCAAATGATCTCCACACACTATCTGACTAGTCATCACTTGAAACGTAAAATAAGGGAATATGGGGTGAGTTAATAAGTTCAGTAAGTAAATCCCATGCATGAATGCATGTACCATGCACTATATGGCATGATGTTAAAAAATTCACTTGTCAAAACTTTCCAAAAATTTTCCTTTCCAAATCCTGAGCTCGCTTGCTGTAATGCCTACACATTAAGCTCTATAGTAGGCAATTATTATTTGGAACCCAATCACATTCTACTAGTAGAACCGCTAAGCGGTTAACATTACTTAATCTTTTCCTTTCACTTTCACCTTAAAAGAGGTGAACACTACTTACATTCCTACCCTACAAGAGGGTTAGGTCGGGTGCACTAGCCCTCCATGCCCCATTTCCCACTCACACCTTTCATGGTCTAGGCTTTACACCCCTTTTCAAATTCCTTACATTTGGAAAATATTCAACATTTAAAATCGCATTTTTCCAAACTTCATACTTTAAAACATTTGCTTTCATCGATTTATGATTATGCCCATGCCAGAAAATAGTACAAAATAATGCAAACTACGGGCTCATGATCATGGACCACATGAACTCGTTACTTTAAAATTTTCAACATGTCATCAAGTAGAAAAGTTCACATACTTGAAATAAAACCATAAATCATATCACATAAAAGCAATCCAATTATAACCACAATACACATGCAATACAATTAATGGAAATGTGAAAATTTACTTACATAAAAAGAAGGGAATTTTACTTACTTGAAGTTCTTAGTAAATTTGTTTACTTTAAATCGCTAGGGGAGTGCCTTGGTTGTCTACAATGTCGATGTGCCAAAAGTATCCTAATATTGTTACACAAAGAATATACATCTGAATTTTGTTTAATCAAATATATTCATTTAACATAAGTGTTCACTATTAATATGTTCATTTTTCCTATATGTGACATTAACAAATAATTTTTGAGTTTAAATTTCACATTAATAATGATTGAACTACTAATATTATAATTTAATTTCAAGATTCCTAATCGTTCGTAAAACAACAATAATAATCATATTCACAATATACATTATTTTATCATACAAACTCTAAATTTCATCTTAAACTATATTCCAACATATTTCTAAAAATATATACCTCTTTTATTTAATCGTACTAAGTTAAATTTTACATTAAATATATTCCATATTTTTTCTTAATTATTATTACATAATACAAAACCTAAGCCATTCGGTTAATTCAAACGACGAAACTAAGGGTTCACCTTGAATCTCGAACCCTAGGTGTGGTATCGAGTCTAAATGTAATGGTGTCAATCATCCTCAGGAAAAGGGAGGTGCGTTCCAATGAGCGAACGGATAGCGAATAGTAGCTCTGGTCACGCACGTGCTRCGTGGGCAACTGATCGAGCGGACGGCGCATGGTACCTAGTTGTCTAGTGAGCGTTGGGCAGACTGTTCCAGGTAATATGCTCTTGGACGGCATGTCGACTGATAGATGGCGATGGACTGCAGATCTAAACACAGCGAGCAAGAAACGGTGGTGAAGTACGATGCACAGGGATTGTAATACCTGAGATTTCCGTTTATTAATTTTTATTTGATCGTGTAAATTTGCGTGCCAACTAGGATTGGATAATGTTCCATGTGGTTATTGTTTAATTGTACATTTAATAAGTGCGAAATTATCGTATTTGTCGAATTAGGACCCTTGGTTGGTTAGAGGCTTGACTCGTTGGGCTTATTCATTTTCATTCGGAAAACTAGATTTTTATTGAAAGAAAAGCCTGTATAATTTAATTTAATGGATTTGGGTTAATTACAGATGGGAAGGTCCAAAGGATTTGAGTTAGGGCCCAAGTTAAAAAAAAAAGAAAAATAGAAGAAAACCCTAGAATCATCATCTTCTTCTTCCTCATTATGCCGTTGCCGCCCCAAACCCTACCCTAACCGCACCGCCCCAAACCCTAACTGCCACTACCACTTCTCCCTTGCCTGCCTGATGCCACTCGTCGTGGCCTTTCCTTTCTCTTTCTCCTCTCTCCCTCTTTTYTTCCCTTCCCTCACAGTCGGCACTTGAAGGCCGTTGCTCATCGCTGCGTGCAATCGGCAGGCCGCTCGCCACACCAGATTTTGGAGTTGCTCGCGACACGAATGGATGCGACTTGACCAGAGTTTTCCTGACTGCCCAGATCTGTCTTCCTCTGCCCTCGATCCTTGCTAGCTTGCGCTCAGATTGATCAAGTTTGAAGTTGACGCTGGCATGAAGCCCCCAGATCCGTGCATCTTGCCTACCGCTCGGATGTCTTGCCGCGTAGCTAGCCTTTCTTCCTTGCCTCCCGCCGGTCGTTGCTCAGCCAAATCTGCATTCATCTTCTTCTTCTTCTTCTTCTCTGCTCGATCGATCTGCTAGCCAGAAACGCTGAGCGACCGATTCAGATCTCCCTCGTGTGCTGCCGCTCTTGCTGTTGCTGTAGCGAGTTTTTGCTGCCTGTGTTGCCAGGAACAAAGACCTGTGAAAGCAATGGCCATCTCCCTCGCTGGTGCTCAGCGAGTGCGGCTGAGAGGTTGCTGCCGGTGGTAGAGTGATTACCGATCAGCTGAGTTTTCGACCAGGAGCAAGGGATAGTAGCAAGGCCCAAGCGCCTAGCGCCCAGTGCTTAGGCGCCCAGGCACCAGACGCCCGCTGCCTAGATGCTCAGGCGCCCAGGTGCCAGACGCCCAGATGCTATCGCACGCGCCGCTTGAGTGCACCCCCAAAACCCATTACCATTCTCGAGGCACTTAGACTTGGTGAACGTAAAAGGTGAAAATATTATTAATTAATATTGAAATTTATGACCTATGAAATTATATCCTAAAGTAAAATTGTGGGAGAACATAAATTAAGTTTAATACCCAAACGAAGGAGTTTAAACTGTACCCTTAAAAGACGTGATAATTGATAATATGAGAACTAAGTATGGATTAATAATTGGCAAATGACATTGTTGGAATAAATAAGTTGGGACAATCATACTAAATAGATTATCTTTTTGTAATCAAAATTAGGTTTTTTGAGTGTCTTGATATTGAGAACAGTCGAGGGATTTCACTTCGCGATTAAAATACGGAACCTTTAACGTAAAGGACTCTGGGTAAGTAAATTCTCCCATTTCATTAATGCATATGATTGGATGTATCTGAATTCCTTTAAGTAGATTAATGTGTTGGATATGATATTTCTATGTAAGTAAACTCTCACATTCTCATTAACGTATATGTGTTGTTATCATTGAACCTGAGTTCTATATAAGCAAATTCTTCCATTTCATTTATGCATATGAGTAGATGTATCTGAATTCTTTTAGGTGAATTAATGTGTTGTATATGAGATTCTATGCAAGTAAATCCCCATACCCGCCTATCTCTTTTGTTGTGTGTTATGTGGTGGCGGTATGGTATTATATTATGAGGTATGTTAATTGTGTGGAATGTTTCATGTGTTTCATATCATGTATTATTTTTATGTCGAATGATATGTTATATACAATGGTATGCATTTCATGTCATGAGCATGTAATTAGTGTTCTACATTATTCCTGGCATGAGCCATTCATATATTGAGAAGTAAATGGTTTAGGAAATGAAATTTTGAAAGGGAATGTATTTTATAAATTGTAACGTGTTCATGAAAACGTGAAGTTTTTGGAAAGGAGTGTAAACCTAGCCATGAAGGATGTGGGTGGGAAATGGGGCGTGGGGGACTAGCGAACCCGAACCGACCCTCTGGGAAGGAGGTAATGATTCACCTCTAGGAGGTGAAGAGGAAAAGGAAAAGTAAAAGAATGTTAACCACTTTGCAATTCTACCAATAGAAATGTAATCGGGTTCCAAAGAACAATGGCTCATTACAGCTTAACGGCTAGGCGTTACACACAGTGAGCTCACGAATGAAATGAAATGAAATGTTTTACAAATTATATATTTTGAATGAAAGGTTTTTGTAAAGAGATTTTGAAAAGGGAAGGTTTGGAAGGTTTTTATTTAAAGGCGAAATTTTATAACTTCATGACATATAGGGCATGTTAATGCATTCATGCATGAGATTTACTTACTGGGCTTTATAGCTCATTCCATTTCTCTCATTTTGCATTTCAAGTGAAGTGTAGCCTGATGGTACGAGGAGGTCGCTTGCGGGCAAACCAAGATACCCTGAAGTATACTTTAAATAAATTTTAAGGATTAAGATAGTAGTTGATTATTTCTTATTTGATTTAGCTAATTGTGTTTTAAATTCTTTTGGGTTCTTCAAGTTTCTGTTTGAATAATTGTTGGGTTGATAAGAGATTTGTTGGAGCACAGTTCTCTTTACATTAGATGTTTAATTGGGTTGGAGTATATGTTGTGAAAGGATGTTTGAGAACTTTTGAAATGTATGCAGGGGGTAATTATTGAAATTACAAAGGAAACTCTATTGAATTTTTTATAAATCTTTGACAAGGGTGAAGACTTCTTTTATTCCTATAATGGTTAAGTGTTCTATGAGTAAGGTAATATAATATTCTCAGCCTAGGACAGTTTCTAATCTAGGAGTATTAAAGTTTATTAATTACATAGAAATCTCATATCCAACACATTAATCTACTTAAAGGAATTCAGATACATCCAATCATATGTGTTAATGAAATGGGAGACTTTACTGACCCGGAGTCCTTTACGTTAAAGGTTCCCTATTTTAATCGCGAGGTGAAATCACTCGACTGTTCTCAATGTCAAGGCACTCGAAACGACCTAATTTTGATTAAAGAAAGATAGTCTATTTAGTATGATTGTCCCAACTTGTTTATTCCAACAATTTCATTTGCCAATTATTAATCCATACTTAGTTCTCACATTACTAATTATCACGTCTTTTGAGGGTACAGTTTAAACTCCTTCGTTCGGGTATTAAACTCAATTTATGTTCTCCCACAATTTTACTTTAGGATATAATTTCATAAGACATAAATTTCAATATTAATTAATAATGTTTTCACCTTTTACGTTCACAAAGTCTAAGTGTCTTGGGAATGGTAATAGGTTCTCGACGCGCGCGATAGCATCTGAGCATCTGGGCGTCGGGCGTTCGGTTGTTGGGCGTCTGGCGCCTGGGCATTGCTGCTGTCCTTTGTTCCTGACCAAAAACTCAACTGACCGGCAATTACTCAACTACCCGCATCAACCTCTCAGTCGCACTCGCTGAGCACCAGCAAGGGAGACGGCCGTTGCTTTCACAGGTCCTTGTTCCTGGCAATACAGGTAACAGAAACTCACTGCAGTAACAACAACAGCGGCGGCACGAGAGGAAGATTTGGATCAGTCGCTTGGCGTTTCTGGCGAGCAGATCGATCGAGCAGAGAAGAAAAAGAAGAAGATGATGAATGCAGATCTGGCTGAGCAATGACCAGCGAAAGGCAAGGCAGAAAGGCTGGCTCCGCCACAGGACATCTCAGCAGTAGGCAAGACGCATGGATCTGGGGGCTGCATGCCAGCGTCAACTTCAGACCCGATCGATCCGAGCATGAGCTAGTAAGGATCGAGGGCAGAGGTAGACAGATCTAGGCAGTCGGGAAAACTCTGGTCGAGTGGCGTCCGTTCGTGTCGCGAGCGGCTTTGAAATCTGGTGCGACGAGCGGCCTGCTGATCGCACGCAGCGACGAGCAACGGCCACTTCAAGTGCCGACTGTGGGAGAAGGGAAGAGAAGAGGGAAAGATGAGAAGGAGAAAGGAAAGGCCACGACAAGCGGCATTGGGCAGGCAAGGGAGAAGCGGTAGCGGCAGTTAGGGTTTGGGGCGACACGGTTAGGGAAGGGTTTGGGCGGTGACGGCATAATGAGGAAGAAGAAGAAGAAGATTCTAGGGTTTTTTCTATTTTTTTTTTTTTTTAAGTTGGGCCCTAACTCAGATCCTTTGGGCCTTCCCATCCGTAATTAACCCAAATCCATTAAATTAAATTCTATGGGCTTTTCTTTCGATAAAAATCTAGTTTTTCGAATGAAAACGAATAAGCCCAACGAGTCGAACCTCTAACCAACCAAGGGTCCTAATCCAACAAACACGATAATTTTGCATTTATTAAACGTACAATTAAACAACAATCACATAGAACATTATCCAACCCTAGTTGGTACGCAAATTCACACGATCAAATAAAAATTAATAAAAGGAAATCTCGGGTATTACAGGGATGATCGGCRAGCAGAGGAGATTCAGTTGTGCAATGGGGAATAGATGGCGGATCTGGGCCAATAATGAATCGGTGACTCATGCAAGCAGTGACGGTGAGCAGAACATGATCTGGTTGCTGATCGGCGTTTGATTGTGTAGATCCAACTAACTACAAGCAGCGTTGAGGGCAATGGAGGAGCGATGAGCAGTCAAGACTCTTGACCCAGTTTCAATGGGCGGAGAGGAAGGGAGGGATGGAGGGAGAGAGAGAAGAAAGGGAGAGGAAACCAGCATTGAGGGCGGCGTCGATCAGGCAGAGGGAGGAGGCAACGGCAGGTGGCGGCTAGGGTTAGGGTTAGGGTTTTGGGGAAGAAGATGAATAGTCATCTTATGGTCAACCAATTTATAAATTTCTTTTTTTTTAAAAAAAAGTAACTTAACCCTAACCAAATTCTTCCGTGGGCCATTTTTATTCCTTAACCAACTAAGCCCAACTAAATTAAGATCTATTAGTTTTCTTCTAGCCCAAAACTGAACTTTAAATCCGATTTTAGATTTGAATAAAAAGAGAACGGACTTTAACAGGTCAGGTCTAACTTAATTAACTAAGACTTCTAATTAAATTGAACTGATAAATTTCACCTTTAAATAAATATACGCACATAACAATGCACAAATAAATAATCAGTTCGAGAAATAATGACTTATTTCTAATTAGCACATCGAACATTATGGCCTCGAAGTCCTTCCTCTACAAAATAATTAAAGCACTACTAATCATGAATATGTCTAATTAGTGGATTAGAATACAAATTATATAATTATATAAAGTTTGAAAAAAATGAAAACTAAATCTCGGTATTACAACCTCCCTTGTTTCAAGAGGAAGAAAAATAAGTAAGTTGCTCCTAAACTCACACTGAGAAGGCAAAAGTTTTTATCTTTAGCTTTTGTTGCGTCTTTACTTTGCTCGTATGTTCTTAAATGAATTTCGTAGAAATATTTTCTAAAAATGCAAAACATACGTAAAAGAACACAAGAGGGTGGTGAATTGTGTTATCGCTACTTTTTTAAAATCTTAAGAAAAAGCTAATATATTCAAGGTTTTTAATAAAATTGAATAGAAATATCTATGCAAACATTTTGAAATAAAGTAAACATGCAAGAATGATTAATGTAGAAATTTAACAAATAATCTATAGTTGTTCGATCTTGTAACACCTCAGGTTAGAGACTACCCTAACCTAAGGATGTTAGCATTTACCTTTTTAATTGATGCCAAAAGAAAAAGAAAATATTTTTTAACTATCATTAGGAAGAGGTTTCCATATGCATAAACTCTAATAAAATCCTATTTCAAAAATTCGAAATCAAGTACCGTTGACCAAAACTCATAAATTGTTCAAAGTGTTCTACACATTAAAGATTCAATGAAATTAAACTTCTAAAAAACATGTATCATTTGGATCTAACTCTGCCCCTAAGCGGTCTCCTTGAATTACCTAACTTTCATTACCTGAAACATGAAATAGAGGGAAGGGGTGAGCTAAAGCTTAGTAAGTAAACCCCATGCATGTATGCTATGGTATGCAATAGCTTATGTTACGTTTGGAAACCATATCCCCATTTTTCCTCTAAATTTTCTAAAGTTTGCTTACCTTGACTTATGTGAGCTCACTTAGTGTATCGCCTAAGCTCTGCAGTGGGCTGTTATTATTTGGAACCAGGTCACATTCTTACCAATAATATTGGTAGGCACTTTACATTGCATTACTTTCCTTTCACCTCACAAGAAGATTAAAATTACTATTGTATTTCAACCTCGGAGGGGGCTATATTGGATGCGCCAATCCCTCATGTCCCATTTCCCACTCACACCTTTCATGGCTTAGGCGTACACCTTTTTTCTTTCTTAAAAACTAGGGATGTAGACTATTTTAAACTCATTTTCACATTAACTTGAGAACTTTGCCTTCTGACCACCCGACTTCCCCTAGGTTTCATTGGGGCTATACAAATGTCGCCTGCCTCTCGACAGTCAAAGTACAAGCACATATAACAACTAAATAAATAAGGCACATCTCAATATTAAAGCCTTAAATACACATAGCCTGATTATAATCCAGAATAAATCCAAATAAGTCTAATAGTAATATAAGTGTAATGAGCAAAAGCCAAATGCTAGCTTATTTTAAGTCAGAGTCTCCTGAAGTTTCCCTGACCCTTCCATGCTACTTATAATTTTAGTAACCTATTGCTAAAACCTGAGCAAAGAAACTAATGAGCAAGACCCAGTGAGTTCTAAATGTGCGATGTGCATGTGCTTTATAAATCAAATGCTATAAAGAGTAATTCACAATTTGCAAGAAAATGCTCGAGTTATAAAATATAAAACTGGAGATTATGTAACAAAAATGGGGTAGTAAAATGCATTGCAATTTATAAGGCATGGATGCATAGCGTATCCGTTGGAGATACTCCATAAGGTCAGTATTACCAGCCTTATAACTTGGTAATGCGAATGCGACTCTCAATCTTATATCCTCATCAAGCAAGCATGAGTACTCACTAGTTGGGTAATACAGATCGTTCGCCCCGGATCAAACCTCCTGACCATGGATACGAGCATCCGCTAAGTACATAGTGGGTACGTGAGGCACAACCATCTGCCCAATGCATTCCCAATTTTCCATATGTATGATATGCCAATGGTTATCACGAGAATTGACGGTTGACGGCTCAAAAGGTACTCGTATTGCTGATCAGCCAAGCATAGTACTTTGCCCACTTGGCTAGTTTCACGAGACTTCTGACAGACTACTTGTCTCATTATTAACAAGGAACTATGCAAGAGTATGATCAAGCAATTTTCGTGTATTTTTTGAAGTATCAGGAGTATAAAGTCAAGTTCATTTTGAATCACGAACAGAAAGTCATAGTAAAACAAATTTCATTTCAAGAGATATTTCTTTTGTTTATTTTATATAGTGTCTAGAAATCAGATGTCAAAATTCATGAAGACTTGAACTATATTTTTAATGTACAAATGATATATTTCATGAAAATCGTAAAACAGAAGGAATAAGCATATGGAATTTCTTGGAACATACATTGAGTATAAAACATGCGCTATAAGTTTGGAAGAATTCACTTAAAAGTATTCAGTAGCATTTCAAACATACTTCTAGAGTAGCATATAACCGCATGTATTTGGAGTTTTGAAAGATAGAAGGAACTCATTTGATTGTGATATCGTATTTAACCGGTTAACTTCCTTGATTTTTGTGCCCCAAAATAAGTCACGAAATAATTCTAATTTAGACCTTGAAGTGGTTACAATTCAAAATTCAAGTGCTAAAGTAGGGTGTCAAAGCTGTCAAAACTTAATTCTATATTACTCGAGTTTCGAAAAATAGTCATACCTTGAGTAGTATATATCTGAATCAGGTGAAATTAATCTCTATACATTCCTAAGATCATAAGAAGTTCACTAATATACATTARTTCTCTTGGAGAGACCATTAAAAACTCCCAATAGTTCTAAAATCTYGAATTAAGTAGCATTCCAATTTGGTCGTGTTCAAATGACACTATTTTAAAGATTAAATCATGACACTCATTCAGGAGGATTGAAGAGACAAGGTTTAGTGCTTTGAAACCCTGAGACGTAGACGATTCTATCCATATCAATATATTTTCAATTGGCACAATATCAAAGTCACAAAACGGGTTGGACAATAGGGTTCTAGTTTTCTAATCAATATAGATAGGCGCTCAATAAATAAATTATATCTCTTTTAATACAACTCTGATTCAAGTAAAATTAGGCTCATTATACTCAAAAGAGAATTGTATTTCTATCCATAATCATTTTTCTCATTTTCCATTYCTTAAAAAATTTGAACTTTATCAAGTTAGTACATTCATATACAAGATAGGTTCTAGGCAGTATGTATGGGTTTGCTAATCCATATCTTTTCATGCATTTTGGTGTTTTCCTAATAAAAGGATGGTAAGAATATATTTTTCCTTATCTAATTTCTAATAAAATGAAGAGATAGATGCAAGCAACAAATTGTTTCAATGATGACTTCAAGGAAATCAGCAACTAATCTTGCTTCGGTCAAGAGGAAATTAACAAACAAGATCATCAAATTGCTTCAAAGCTTAGGCAATTGTACCATTTACTTGGCAATAGAGGAGTGTTTTTCAAGAAAATGGAAAGGAATGTTATCTGAGGAGCTGAAAAATGAATAAGAACAAGGCTGAAATGATCCTAAAGTGCCTCACATGCTGACATTCCTAAGCTAGCTAGAAGATAACAAATTGCTTTTTTTTTTTTTTTTTTTTTTACATGCATTGGATAGGAAAGTCATAGATTGATAGATAGGCAAAGGTGCCAGTGCATGGCAACTTAAAGACACCTTGGTTGAGAGGAAAATCAAAGAATAAAAGAGTGGGATGTATGAGATCAATTTGTTCTTGTCTTCTTAGAGATTCTTGCCACCCATTGATATAGTCACATTTTATACTATATTTATCCTTTACTTATGTCATATCTTGTCGAGTTTCCAGAAAATTTACCTTGTATTAGACTAATTTTGGTTTAAAATTATTAATTACAAGGTTGTCATCTTAAATTCAAGAAAAGTGGCAAAAATTGGTTGTACAAGAGCTTAAAGAACTCAAACATGAAGTAGAGGGGTTTCGGGTCAAAACACAATTTTCAAAAGCTGAAAATCATGAAAAATCAACCAAGTATGGAGGAAAACCAATCAAACATTGGTTTACGCTTGAACTTGCAGTAGTTCAAGGACAAAATGCATGCTCTATTTCCCAGGACCTAACCGACACCGGTTTGGTCAAAAATCAGCGCCAATTTGAGCCTAATAAGGAGGTGGTCAAACCATTTAGGCTTTTTATGTTCTCCTATATATAATGGGTCTTATGACTGATTTTAGAGACTTTATGTGGCTTGAATATTAATTTTTTCATAGTTTTGGAATAGTTTTCTTGAGAGAAACTTGAAGGAAACCATTGAAAAGCTTGAAGATTTGTATTAAGCCAAGATTGATTAAGGATTTGTTCATCAAATCAATTCTTTCTTCTCTAATCTTTAGTTGTAACATGTTTATTATACTTTACATGGTGGATTTCCTGAGTTTCGTAGGCTAAACTTTTTGTGGTGGTTAGTGCTATTTGAGAAGATGATTTCTTTGTAATGAGTTAAACTCTATTGTCCCTTTATTGTTGATTCCTGATCTAATTGAGTTATTTATTATCATTGTGGCTTTCTTAATGCTTTTTATGGATTAGCTACCTACAATCGATTTCATAATTAATTCGAAAGGACCAGGAGATAAACTAATTAACTAGGACTTAGGCAATCATGACCCATTAGTATTGAACCGATTAGGGATAGAATCGATTCCTTTTGGGTGGTTTTCGATAGTAATTAACCATGGTTAGTGTAATCGAGGAATTTCTTAGATCATTAATGCAATTTGAATTAATCTAATGCACATAAGGATATGACTTTATTTAATTGGAATTAGGGATTTTATACCAAGGGATTGGGTAGAACCTAATTTAGAAATTATACAATTATCAATTAGATTAGATATGAGAATTAGGGCAACTAAGGTGTGATTATTTTAGCTCATTATAGGAATGATTCGGATCAACACCCTAATCAACCTCTTTTATCACATTAAATTCTTTTTGGATTTAGGCAATTAAATTTCATAGTAAAGCCTCTTAGATTACTTATTCATTTCTAGCTTATTGCTCTAATTCAATCACATTCAATCGGTTTAAATTAGGAAAATTCGATAATTTTGATACTTTATTTGAAATCCTTGTGGGATCGACCTTGACTTACTTACTATAAACTTTTGACACTCGTATACTTGCTAGGATAAGAATGCTTCAAGTTTGGGAGGATCAAATTTTTGATACATGGTAAACCATCCATTTGTCAAGAACTTTACAGTACTTATAATTAAGGAAAGGGGTAACCGATTAGCATCATGTGCCAAGACTTTTATCAATGATCAAGAAGGAAGGGGTAACCAGTTAGCATCATGGTAGGATCTTCTAGATTGTAAAACTCTAAGACACACTCTTAGGAACCTATTAGGAAACATAACCCTGAAAGTCCCTAAATCTATTATTTTTTCAAAACTGGGTAGCCAGAGATGGTACCCACATACTGAAGGTTTTGTCCTTTGCTTCGTCCTTAAACCCACGGAAGCTACCCACAGACTGAAGGTTGTATCCTTAATACTGTCCTTATCTCTACAAGTGCACATAAATAGAATGTTAAGTCCATACATATGTCTGTGAGTGTCCAGAGAGCACCCAAATTGATACAGACGGAGCCAAGGACATCGCCTTTCATTCGTGCATGTGTATTAATCTAAAAATCATGAATTCATGAGTTTAAAACAACAGTAACTGATTGAATCTAAGCCTTCATTTGATTATCCTATGTCTATTCCACCCCATATCATTCATCACACGCACACAAACATATATATCAAATCTCAATTATACTTGGAAGCATATCTTCCCTTTAAAAATAATTAACAAAAACTCTATAGAAACAAAGTTCTAACCTAGAAGTTATCAATTTACTCTACAGAATGCTTTTATTAACATTAAATCAAAGTAAGACTTACCTTTAACCAAAATGATTCCGTTTTTCCAACGATTCTCAAGATTGTCTAAGGTGATTTTTCCGTTCCTAGCTTCCTTTCCTTTTTCCTTAGCTTTGTAGGGTGGAGTATTATGTTAACGTGGTTAGTTTCTAATGTAAGACTAAGTTTATGGTGTTGGTAGATGGCGTATCATGGGTCATGGGCCAAAGTAAACCCATTCTTTGACTAATTTCACTACTTAATCTTTTGGACTGTTTTGATACAACAACTCAACATGATAAATAAAAATATGAATAGGTTCCGTCAGCCCAAGCTAAATTACACAGGAACAAGTTAAATAGCGAATTATCATGATTGTTCGAATCTAATTAATTCAATGACAATTACAAGCGAAAATCGAGCAAACAATAATCACAATAACAATCAAATAAATGAAATCATAAAATTTATAAATGCCTGAAAATTATTCGAGGTATTAGAAATCTCTTTTCTAGATCGACATTCACTACCTAAGACCGCAACCTTAGCATTTTACAATCCACTTTGTCACATATGATCCTCCTTGTTGAGTAGGCAAAGGATTTAAAGAAGAAATTGCCTATGGAGAAGCTCATATGATGATTGTTGGCACATAAAAAATGAAAATAGAAAGAAAGACTGAACTGAATTTTTCAGTTTCTTAATTTTGTGTGAGATGAAATATAAACGTTCAATTTCAAAGCAATCAAATAATACATAGTTTTGAATGACATGGATGTTCGGAAAATGGTAATATAATTAAATTGAATGAAATATGGTACAAAATCACATGTTGTCTTGTGTGTCACTTGGGAATGTCCAAGGGATAAAATGAGGCAATTGAACAGAGATGACCGACTGCACGGACTGTCTTGCCTAGTAAAAGGACAGTAGCGGCATGTGAAGTTGGAACAAGGAATGCTACAAAGTGGATCTGCTTTTCCCTCTTTTTAATTTTAAGACATGCTATAAAGTGGATCTACTTTTCTCTTTTTAATACATAATTCTTTTCTTAGATTTGAGATCCGGGCATCAACTCTCTTATATGCTTTGGGGGGCTGTCGGTGTCCTCCTTTCTTTTCCTTTTATTATTCAATATTGGAGGACAATCATTCCATATCGTAAACAACTAAACATATGATCCAAACTTCTTCAGAGTCTCCAACTCCAGCAAGTAAGGGTATACATATATAGGCACGAACTATAAGAGGGCAATTTGCTTATCGGCTTATTACATTGGATAGTTTTGAATTATCATGACTAAAACTTGAGGTTAGAACATTAAAGATTTCACATTTGAACTGTGAGTTGGTTAAAAAGATTACTACTTTTTAAATCTAATATTATTTTAGTTGGAATATTAACATTTAGAACAAAGTAAATAGACTTTAAATTGAATCTATCAATATCATCACTTTTGCTCTTCGAATTCGCGATTACATCCTTCCTAGTTTTGCCTTTTTGAGTTATCAGACAAACCAGACTCCTGTGTTTAATATTTTGCTGCTCTGGGGTTGATTGGGGTTAATAGAAAGACGAATTTCTTCCCATAGCCCTCCCAGTCCTAATCACTCCCCTCCAGCAGCCCTCCAAGCTCAAGGGTCAATGTTGATAGATCAGTCTCGATTGCGCACAAGCTCATAAAACATATATCTAGCTGGACCCCAATTTCATTCACTAGCTTCTTTTACCAAGTGGAACTTGAGAAAGCTCTGTTCATTACCTTTGATTACCCCAACAAGAAACCAAAGAAAGTTGCMMAGAAGTGGAAAAAGTTGAGATGCTTGCAGCCTGTGAGAATGGAATGGAATGGAATATTTGCAGGCACCGAGACATTCTGCTGCTGATATTTAAAGCTCGAAAATTTGTTGTTTTATAAAAATTAATGGAATATTTGTACCATGAAATAACACCCTTGGTGATTTAAAGCCCACCAAATTTGTTGTTTAACGAATGTCTATTTCTCATGTTCTTGAAGTTTGGAAACATAAGTTTAAGTGAAAAATGGACACCTCTCCTTAAACAATAATATCACTTCTGTATGATGATAGACAAGCATGAGATGTTGTATGCTATCCTACAAAACTAAATGGGATACAGTCTGTTATCAAATCGCCCTTTGCAGTTCAGTCCACTTCTATGGTCACACTGCTGTTTGAACTTCATCATTTCATTGGATAAAATTGTAGTAGTAACAGATATTATTGCATTAACCTTGTGTACATTTTGGTTGCAATTGACGAATTTTGTGTATGCGTGCCAGTCTACCAAATATAGCAATGTTTGTGGACGTCTGGGTCCATCACAACACGCCTGCCCTCCACCCCGTGCCCAAGTCCCACCCGCACTACTATAAATGCAGACGGACAAGACCCTCATGTCACACAAAACAAACTAGAACAATTTCAAGAGCCATGAACACCTCCTTCCTCCGTGCTCTGCCACTCCTTTTCTCACTAGCCCTCCTTCACTTTTCACCGGCCCAATGTCTTAATCCCAAATGTAATGCCCCGGATTATGGCTCAACCCTCCAAGTCTACCATGTCTATAGCCAATGCTCACCATTTAGGCCATCAACTCCTCTCTCATGGGAAGAAAGTGTACTCCAAATGCAGTCAAAAGACCAGGCTAGGCTACTTTTCTTGTCAAGCCTTGTTGCTGGCAGGTCTGTGGTGCCTATCGCCTCTGGAAGGCAGATTATTCAGAGCCCAACTTACATTGTGAGAGTCAAACTTGGAACTCCTGCACAAACTTTACTCATGGCTGTCGATACCAGCAACGATGCTGCTTGGGTTCCATGTACTGGCTGTGTTGGTTGTTCTTCCACCCTTTTTGCCTCTTTGAAGTCCAGAACGTTCAAAAGTGTTGGTTGTCGTACTGCTCAGTGCCAACAGGTACAACTCCATTTACTTCTTGATTCAAGTTTCCTCCTGCATCTTTTTTCTTAAAAAGTTGAAGGATAGAACAAAGAAAAATCAAAATAGAGACAAGTGAGGGAACCCAACGTTGCTGATGTACAACATTTCTACTGGAAGTTTTGCCCGTCCAGATTATACAGTACAGTCTACACTGTGAAGCAGATCACAAGCTTACTTGCCATGTACCCATCTCACGTCGATTGAGGTAGAAAAACACAATAGGTTTTCTTAATTGCCACCCCTATTTTCAAGTAGTTTTATTCCTGCTCGACTGTCTCTAGTTTGTAAATCAGACTCTCACTTTGTCAGAAAATGAAGTTCGAAATAAATAAGAAAAAACCCACCAAAAACCTTGCAGGAGAGAAATTTTTCATCACTTGGTATCACTAGCCTTCTCGGAATGGGCCAAATAGAATTGTGAGTTACTGAATTCTAATTATTTTTTTTGATAAGTTTAAAGTTTGCCCAGAAATGCCTTTTATCGGGTCCCCTTTTCGGTTTCTGATAGCAATATCTCCACTTCAAACCAAAAAGTATTTCCAGGCCATCACTAACATTATGAGCTGCGTCACTTCCTAGTATCAAAAAGTAGTATCCTAGAAAAAGATTATACCCTCTTCTTTATTTATTTATTTTTTTATCAAAAAGTAATATTTGGCTTCCAAACGGTTCCTTCGTACATGAGGAAGGAGTATGTTACCTTATTGGATGAAAACTGCAACTCACAAAATATTTCACAAAAAGCTGTCCAATAATGTATTGGCCGTGACTTTTCAGGTATCCAACCCAACTTGCTTAGGCAGTACCTGTGGCTTCAATCTGACCTATGGCAGCTCCACCATAGCAGCAAACCTCTCTCAGGACACCATAAGACTGGCAGCTGACCCGGTGCCCGGCTACAATTTTGGCTGCGTCCAGAAGGCCACAGGGAGCTCTGCACCTCCGCAGGGTCTTCTAGGCCTCGGTAGAGGTCCATTGTCCCTTTTGTCCCAAACCCAAAGTCTATATCAATCCACATTCTCCTACTGCTTGCCTAGCTTCAAGTCTCTCAATTTCTCTGGATCACTCAGACTAGGCCCCGTTAGCCAACCCAAGAATATCAAGTACACACCACTGTTAAAGAATCCAAGAAGATCATCACTTTATTACGTCAACTTGGTTGGAATTAAGGTGGGAAGAAGAGTGGTGAACATCCCACAAAGTGCATTAGCATTCAATCCCACCACTGGTGCAGGGACAATCATTGATTCTGGTAATAATCTTTTCTCCATCGTTTCATTCTTTGAACTTAATGTTTAAATATAAAATCTTCAATGATGGAGGTCCACCTTAATGTTTTGTCGAACATGATCCTAATGCTAGGAGTGTTGGCATTCTTCCTTTTTTTTGCGACAGTATCATGCCAATGTGTATGTAGACATAATACATACTTAGAGATCCACAGCTTATACAATTAATTTGTTTCCAGCTTCCTTACATATAAGAAAAAGAAAAAGAATATACTCCTTGATGTTTTTGTCACTTTAATTCACACGTCGTATATGCAGGCACTGTCTTCACTAGGCTAGTCCAACCAGCCTACTTAGCAGTGAGAGATGAGTTCAGAAGAAGAATGGGAAATGCAATGGTGTCATCACTAGGAGGCTTTGACACATGCTACACTGTTCCAATTACAATCCCAAGCATAACTTTCATGTTCGCAGGAATGAATATGACTTTACCTCAAGACAACTTCTTAATCCACAGCACTGCAGGCAGCACGACATGCTTAGCCATGGCTGCAGCTCCTGATAATGTCAACTCCGTGCTAAATGTGATTGCCAACATGCAACAGCAAAACCACAGGATTCTTTTCGATGTGCCCAACTCAAGGCTTGGTGTTGCTCGTGAGCTTTGTACCTAATTCTGCTGAAAATCTCTGGTTTCTTGTGAGAGATTTATGACTCTCACAACATAATACTATTACTCATAAAGCTGGCACTTGAATTTGGTGTCTTGTTTTACCTCTTTTTAACTTTTTCTCCTATGGGTAACTCCAATATAGTCGGCAGTTGTAAATTTTGTTTACCAGGTGTAAAACAAATTCAAAAGCCTCCGATTGTTTTGCCCATAGTTTCAGTAGAAGTAGTCCAAACAATAAATAATAAAATATTTGTCATTTTGAGAATGTAATGGATCAAAGTTCAAATCCAATTGATGAGCACAGAAAACTGTGTTTATGGGTACCTGCAGCAATGGAATTAGGTTGATGATACAACTTGTCACGGGTCTTCTGCTGCATTTGTCCTTCTTGTCCTCGCCATATTGACTACTCTCGCAGTTCCCACTAATTCACGAGTTCACATAGAAGACTACACTTTTTATTTATTTATTATTTTTSTGAAAAACTATTAGTAACTCCTTTTTCCAATTATATATTTGTTCAGATCCATCTAGTGGAAGGAGGAAATACTGGAATTCCAATCTATATGTGTTTCAAGTGAAATATGAATTCTCAATCTATAGTTCACCAGTAAAAGTTTTAACCAGTTACAACTATTTAATTCGGCACTAAGAAAATTAAAGATTCTGGCCTCGTAACGACTATCCCTCATGCCATGGTTTTTAAGGATTCTCTACTTAGAAAATTAATATGATTTCTAATTATTAAATTTCAACTCAAAAGGTATTTCAATCTTTCTAAAAATATTTGATTCTTTAAAATAAGAAAAAAAATAGTTGTAAAAATATTGGAGAAAACAATATATATTGTTATAAAGTAAGAAGGAAAGTGAAAGCAAGTTTAGGGAGAGAAGGAAGAGAAGTAGAGAGGAATCGTAAAATGATTATTATTTTTTTATTGTGAATCAAAACTCTCTATTTATAGAGATTAAAACCCAGGGCTTTTAGGATTTCAAGGATAGGAAAGTGCATTCACCAATAATTATTTACAACACCCCCTTGAATAATTTATTTATATAACAATTGCCTCATAAAAACTTGTTTGGAAAAAATCCAATAGAAAAAAAACTAAATCAAACTAAGAAAAATGACTGCACTTGATGTTCGAGTATTAATTACTATCTCGTTAAAACCTTGTAAGGAAAATCCATGGGGACAAAACCTAAACTAAGGAAAAAGAGTACATCTAGTCCCTCTGACATAGATGATCATTTAATGTCTTTGATTCAACATATTCCAATATGATGAATTAACGTTTTCCACATTATCCCTTGAGTGAATCTATTGAACATCAATGTCGTCACTTTTCTGAAGCCTGCGTGTAGAAGAACATTGGAGAAATATATTTTGTTCTATTTCCTTTCATGTAGCCTCCTTTGAGTTGTGCAATAGAAGCTCATGAATTGCAATAATTTCTGAACGATTTGAGTGTYTAACTCTTATAGTTTGTTTAACAAATCTCCAGGATATAGCGTTCCATAGATAATTGTAACTTGCAAGGAGATTTGTAGAAAAAGTACCAATTGTACTAAGGTCTGGTACTTCAAGACTAAGAATCTTTTCCCCATCTCCAAGTGGGTAGAAATGATTTTTTCAATTTCAAGTGATCTAATGACCATAATTAATATCGATGGATGTGCACTATTCATATAAATTATTTTATTATTTTTTCTGTATACTTAAATTGTTAAACAAATAATCCTTTGGGGAAATATTCAATTTGTAAATGAAGATTACTTTTTGGCTTTCCTAAATCTTTCAACTCAAATCCATTTGTTATGTAGTCTCAATTCTGTTGAGCTCTTCAAGAATCTCATCTAGATTTAAATCATTGTAAACTGCAACAATTGCGAATAAGGGTAGACAATGTTATTCTTGTATTCCTCATTCAAGAGACGTTCACTAAGACGATTATATCAAATATATCTAGATTATTTTAATCAATACAAGGATTTTTGCTATTTGATGGAATGATTTTCTCGAGTAAATGTTTCAGACAAATCAAATCGGTCATGAGTTTTATTTAATTTTCATTTTCTGCTTATCCAATTGCAAAAGATGACAAAAGAATTACCTATATGGTGGAGGACAAACACAAATGTGAAATATGTAGCCAACAAGCAAAGTGGCATGACAAAAGATTCTTGTTGTGAATTAACTTTATCGTGCAAAAAAATTAGCAATAAGTGATTAATATAGAAACTCGAGAGCCAAGATATTTAGGATCTATATAAATAGCTCGAAATCTATAAAGTGTGGAAGCATCAATCTATAGTGAAGAAACTAAAACATGGAACCATTCATGCTTAATAATTATAGCATAAAACATTTTCTAAAAAATCGGGTCATATAATATTCATGAAATTATATTAAGCACAAAAGACTCAACCTTTTAGGTCAACATCGAACGTACCTTAATCAAAAATTTTTACAAGAAGTAGATACTTGGATTCAATCAGAAGCTTGATTAGAGTACCTCAATCAAATACTAGAGTTCAATTAGATCCGACAAAGACTTAAGAGGTCAAGTTCAATCAGATTTGACAAAAACTCAAGAGATAGAGAATCATGTTGATAACGTATTATAAAGTAAGAAGGAAAGAGAGAGCAAGTTTAGAGAGAGAAGAAGATAATTAGAGAGGAATCGCAGACTGATTATCATTTTTCTTTATGTGAACCAAAGCCCTTTATGTAGAGGTTAAACTCTAGAGCTTTTAGGATTTAAAGGGTAGGAAAGTCATTCACTAATAATTATTTAAGATACATATATAGAAATGGCAGAATTCAAATTATTCTCATCAAAATTTCAAAACAAAAATATGAATTTCATTTTATCCTCTTCTTAATCATTATCTTCTTTTATCCTTCACATCTTCGCATCCTTTGCTTATTCTCTTCTTTTTCCTCTATTTCTCCAAAGTGAATTTTGTTTTCAATTACATCTGCAACCCAAAGTGAGCCACATGTCACAACCAGAAATTCTGGAATGCCCTGGGATGTGCATGCAAGGGAATGCTCTAGAATGTTCCAGAATGTATGATTGAAATACCTTAGGAAACGCATGCCCCCTGACTGCTTCGAAACAACTTAGAGGAAACCAGAATAATTTGAAACGCGATAGAGTGTTTAACACACTAGAATGTTCTGGGTGCACATCCAAGCATGGACCAAAAAGACCTAGACGTGCATAGAGAATGCCCACGAAGATTTTGGATACATAAATGTCAACCAAGAATGTTTTGGACAGTGTTTGTTAGTTCAAGACTTGGCATAACCTAGAACTTTCCATGGTTCTAGGCTGGTAGAAGGGATGAACAAGCAAACTTCCTAATAAGAGCTTATTGTAGCACAATATTAGGAAGTCTCTAGAGGTTTAATTTTAGCCACTCGATGAAACAAATCTTGACCATCCATTAAGGAGATGGAATGCCTATATATAGGATGTGAGTTCTCATTTGGTCAACAAGAAAACGAAGGGAAAACTAGAGAAAATGTATCCAATCAAGGGAAGTAATAGAGGGTGAAACCAAGAAAACAAGTTTAGCCTTGTTAACCAAATTGGGTTTAATGATCCCTAATATTGTTTTGATAATGACACGTGCTTAATATGATTACTAACTTGTATTTTTTGTTACTTGAAGGTTTATGATATACTGTGGAACAATGAATCTTACGATCAACTGACTCGAAGTATCAAGAACTTATATATTGGAGAAGTTGATGAAGAGGTAGAAGATCTATTTGTACTAGTTTGAAGTGGAGACATTTTAGAGAAGACTCTTCTAACTTTCCAATAGGTTATAGCTACGGTAAGTATAATGCTTTTTCATTGTATGTTTCATTAATAAATCTTTTTTTTTTTTTAGAGATAAAGGTTAGTTGCATAGATACTATCTTTTGATATTTGGAGCTCAAAAATGATTTTGAAAACATTTATCAAATCATATTTTATAAAATGACCCTTATGTGAATTTGTTGAATATAATTTAAGTTTGTTTTTATAAGTTTTGTTTAAGATATATTTTCATGTCTTGGATGCACATCGAAATCATTTTCAAATCAATTCTATTGGGTAAGTTAAGTTTGATATCCTCCATCGAGGAATTCAGAAACAACTTAACGGCTTATTGGTTGTCCAAAACAAGCAAAAACGTCCTCGGACTTAGACTTCTTTGTGAAAGGGTTCGAAGAATATTTTGAATTTGCATCCAAAATTTGTTCCGAGTCGTCGAATGAGTAAACCGATGGAAGACCAAGGATATTTAGGTTGTTTGAAATATACATTTATTCATTTTCTTTTAACTTAATGATACGTTTCTTCCAAGAATCATGCTTTTGCTTTTGGACTTGATAATACAGTTCTTCCTAATTTTAATTTGAGTATCTGTACTTATACAGTTTTTCTAGGAATTAAGTTTTTGTTTTTGGACTTGAACTCTTGGTACTTTGATCAGCTAGAATCAATTAAGAATCTTGGATTAGGAAACGTTAATCTTCTTTCAGTTACAATCTTTGATTTCCTATTCTCAAAAGCAGTAGCAAGTGTATTCTTGTTCTTACCATGCCTCAAATTAAAGTTCAGAAATTGTGTAATGATTTGAGAAAATTTAGGTGTCTTGCATGAAATTGAATGTAGAATAAGGATTGAGCTCATAAGTTCTGCAAAGATTTTAAGAAAATGTTGATTCAGAGAGCTCGGATGAAGATTAGGTTTGTTCAGCCTAGAGTGAGATGAGTCTGAAGTAAAATATGATCATTGCCTTTTATACTCTTCTGAAAGTTCAATTCATTCGGACGCTCGAATTAAACTAGTAGTTTCCAAACCCTATGTCTGAGGTCAAATTGGCTGAGGATGTTGATATACACAAAATTTACGTACGAATTGATCAAATTTCTGACACAAAGCTATCTTAGAAAATACACACATTTCATGGAATTTAATGATTCTAGGTGATCTTCTAAGCACATAAAATCTTTTCTCAATCAACGGCCCACAATTTGATTATCTATACCAACAAATTTAACGCAAAGATTACATTCTTGTGCACGATTTCTAAGGAAATGATTTCTATATACTTGGTCATTGAGTTTTGCATGGATTTCTGGTCAAATCGATTGTACTAGTATTATCACATAAGAAAGGCACATTCACAAATTCAAGGATATAGTAAATCAAAGTAAATTTTTCCAAAGTATTTGTGCACAAGAACATCCCATAGTAATATATTCAACTTTCGTTTTGGATAAGGCATATATCATTTTGTTTTTTACTATACCATACTACTAATGAGTGTCCTAGAAAATGACAAGTCCCACTAATACTCTTCCTTTCTACCTTACAACCCACATAACCCTCATAACCCATACCTGGATAACCAACTAGATTAAGTACATCATATTTAGAATACCATATCCATAATCATAAGTGACGACAAGATATCTTAAAATATGTTTAACGTCACAAAAAATGGACTGTTTAGGGCATGATTGAAATCTAACATATAAGATATGTTTTCATGTCTTGAATGCACATTATAATCACTTTCGAATATACTTTAACTATTTTGTGTATGTTAGGCCCGATATCCTTGATCAATGATGTAACACCCCCATATTAGAAATTGTCTTAAGCCGAGAATATTACTGATTTTATTCATATTCATATTAACTATCGCAGAAAATAAAATCTAAATACTTTATCTTAAAAGGTTTATAAAAATTTCGATAGAGTTTCCTTTGTAATATCAACAATTACTCCCTGTATACAATCAGAAAATTTTCCAAACATTTTCAGTACTTGCATATCTCATGTATTCAAAACCAACAAACATCCAAGGTAAATAAATTTTCCATTCCAACAATCTTTTACTAACTTAACATTTAACAAAATTGAAATTTGCAGAACTTGAAAGAATTTAATGCATGAATAGTTAAATAAAAAAACTTAAACAATACATAAAACCTCTCTATTCAACCATTTATCTTATTCACTAAAATTTATTTAAAATATCACATTGGGGTATCAAGGCTTGCACACAAATGACCTCCACGCACCATCTGGCTACCCATCACCTCAAATGCAAAATAAAGGAAATGGAATGAGCTATAAAGCTCAATAAGCAAATCTCGCACATGAATGCATGTAAAATGCACTCTATACCGTGAATTAAAATTTCACTTCCTCAAATAAAAATTTCTAAATATTTGCATAAAACTTCCATTTCAAAATGTAAGAACTTTTCAAAAYCTCTTCATTTCATTAAAGTCATGAGCTCACTTAGTGTAACGCCTAGCAATTAAGCTTGCAGTGGACCATTGTTCTATGGAACCCGATTACATTTTGGACCGGTAGAATCGCATAGTGGTTAACATCACTTTAACTTTTTCTTTCATCTTTTTCACCTCCCAAAAGGTGAATGTTACTTATCTTCCTACCCTACAAGAAGGTTAGGTTAGGTGCGCCTGTCCCCCACGCCCCATTTCCCACTCACATCTTTCATGGCTAGGTTTACACTCCTTTCTAAAATCTTAACATTGTCTGATAAAAATTCATTTATAAAACTCCATTTTTTTTTTCAAATTTTATTTCCTAAACCATTCGTTTTCTAAATGCACGAATAACTCATGCCAGAAATGATGTAGAATATCATACCTACATGCCCATGACATGAACTACATAAATCCGTATTTAAACATATATATTGACAATATGAAACATCTTACATGAAATAATCCAATACAATCATAACACATTACATAACACAGTCCAATATAATCACCACATAACACTCAACGGAATAAGTAGATGGGTATAGAAATTTACTTACTTGGAATCCTTAACTTTAAAATTATACTTAAATTGCAAAGCGGAGTCCCTCGACCACTCTTAATGTCAATGTGCCCGAAAATAACCTAATTATTGTTACCAAAAAGGAAATTCATTTAACACGATTGTCCAACCTTAAAACATTTAATACTCATCCTATGAACGTCATTTGCTAATATTAACCTGTATTTAATTCTCATATCGGAAAACTATCACATTCTTAAAGGTACAACTTATTTGATGGCTTCCTACCCTTCTCAACAATTGATAATGATAATACCAAATAAGATACATTTTTAAGTCAAAACATATTCTTCATACTAATTAAATTCGTTCTTAGATTATGTGTTAAACCTAATCTATGTTCTTCCATAATTATCACTTTAGAACATAATTACATAAGTCATTAAATTTCTAAAATCGAATAACAATGTTTTTGCCTTTAAATTCGACAAATTCTAAGTGTCGTGAAGCTACATTGCATGTAACACTTCCGGATTAGGAACTGTCCTAAGCTGAGAGTATTACATTATCTTACTCATAGAACAATCAACTACTGTAGGAAATAAAAGAAGTCTTAACCCTTGTCAAAGATTTTATAAAAATTCGACAGAGTTTCCTCTATAATTTCAATAACTACCCCCTGCATACATTCAAAGAGCCCTCAACATTTTCAAACACCGATTAACAACATACATTCCAACCCAAAATAAACATCCAACGTAATAAGTAATGTGCTCCAACAAATATTTCACCAACCCAACAATTATTCAAACTGAAATTTGAAGAAACCAAAAGAATTTAAAACACAATCAGCTAAACCAAATAAGAAATATCCTAGTGACATGCAAAAATCATTCTAGACAATTAACTATCTATCTTATTCAATAAAATTTATTTAGAATATACTTCAGGGTATCTTGGTTTACCCACAAGTGACCTCCTCGCACCATGTGGCTACATATCACCTGAAATGCAAAATGAGAGAAATGGAATGAGCTAAAAAGCCCAGTAAGCAAATCTCATGCATGAATGCATGAATATTCCCTACATGTCATGAATTATAAAATTTCACATTTTCAATGAAAACTTTCTAAACATTTCCATTTCATAACCTTTTTATAAAATCTTTCCTTTCAAAATGTATAACTTGTTAAAATCTTTCATTTCATTACATTCGTGAGCTCACTGAGTGTAGCGCCTAGCCATTAAGCTCTACAGTGGGCCATTTATTCTTTGGAATCCAATTACATTTCTACCGGTAGAACTGCAAAGCGGTTAACATTCCTTTACTTTTCCTTTCATATTTTCACCTCCAAAGAGGTGAACATTACATTTCCCTACCCCCCCAGAGGGCGGTTCAGGTGCGCCGATCCCCCATGCCCCATTTCCCACTCATATCTTTCATGCTAGGTTTACACTCCTTTCCAAAAATCTTACATTTTCCTGAACATATTACAATTTATAAAATGCATTACCTTTCAAAATTTTATTTCCTAAACCATTCACTTTCTAAATGTATGAATGGCTCATGCCAGGAATGATGTAGAACATTATAATTATATGCCCATGACATGAAATGTTTACAATTGTATTTAACATACCATTCTATATAATAACGGTACAAGATATGAAACACATGAAAACATTCTACCAATCAACACATTTCATAACACCAATCAACATATTTCATAACACAATCCCATACCGCCACCATATAGCGCACAACAAAAGAGATAGGCAAATATGGGGGTTTACTTGCATAGAATCTCATATACAACACATTAATCTACCTAAGGAATTCAAATACCTCAATTCATATATGTTAATGAAATGTGAGAATTTACTTACTTGTAATCCTTAATAAATTTGTTTACTTTAGCTAGCGGGGTGCCTTGGTTGCCCACAACATTGATGTGCCACAGTATCCTAATATTATTACACAAAGAATATTCATCTAAACTTGTTTAACCAAACACATTCATTTAACACAGGTGTTTACCATTAATACCTTCACCGTTTTCCCTATGGTGACCTTAACTAATAATTTTTCAAGATGAATTTTCATATCAATAAAAATCGAACTACTAATAGTACAATTTAATTTCATGAATCTTAATTTGTTCTTAAAATAACAATAATAATCGTAATCACAATATACATTATTTCGTCATAGAAACCCTAATTTCACCCTAATTTATATTCCAATATATTTCTAGAATTATATCCTCCTTTTTACTTTATCATACTAACTTAAATTTCTTATTAAACGTATTCCATATTTTATTTCTTAATTATTATTACATAATACAAACCTAGGTCATTCGGTTAATTTAAATAAAGAACTAAGGATTCATCTCGAATCCCGAACCTTAGGTGTGGTATCGAGTCTAAGTGTAATGGCATTAATCATGCTCGGGAAAGAAATACGCTCCGGGCGTGCAAATGATGGTCCTAGTCGCGCAAGTGTTGCGTGTACGCTACTGGCTCGAGCAAATGACACACGGTGTCTTGTCACCTGGGCGCCTGGTTGCCTGGTCCTCTAGTTGCCTAGGCGCTTAGGTGCCTGGGCGTCTGGTTGCTGGGCGTTTGGTCGCCGGGCCGCTTGACGAGAACGGAGGAGATAGAATGGCATTCGGTATCGGTAGAGAAGAGGAGAGAGAGAGTGTGTGGGAAGGCCGGCATCGGTGAGGGCAGAGGGAGGAGGCGGCGGTGGTAAGGGGTTTAGGTTTTATGTTTAAGAAAGAAGATGAACAGTCATCTTCTTCAAGTCATACATATATATATATTTTTTGAAAGCTAACTTAACCCTAACTAAAATTTCTTCGTGGGCCATTTTTATTATTTAATCAACTAAGCCCAACTAAATTAAAATCTATTAGTTTTCTTCTGGCCCAAAATCGAACTCCAAATCCAGTTTTAGATTTGAATAAGAAGAGGACGGGCTCTAACGGGTCAAGTTTAAATTAATTAACTAAGACTTCTAATTAACGTAAAGTGATAAAATTTCACCTTTAAATAAACATACTCACACATTAGCGCATACAAATAATAAATCAAGGAAATAATTATTTATTTCTGATTGGCACATCGAATGTTACGGCCTCCAAGTCCTTTCACCTTAAATTGATCAATTTACTAACAATCATGAATACAATCTAATTAGTGGATTAGAATATAAATTGTATACTCAAGGAGAAGCCCGCTAAGGTAGCAAGGACATTGACGAGGTTAACTTCGAGCAAGAAACCTGGTGCTCCTAAGGCTTCGGCAAAGAAGGATTCTAAGGCCCCTACAAAGTCAAAGCCAAAGACAAAGCCAAAGACAAAGCCAAAGCCAATAGCCAAGTCTAAGCCTACTGCTAAACCCAAGGCTACAACAGCTTCTCTCCGCCTCGATCATCGCTGCATATTAAAAAATAGAAGGCAGATGCTATTGATATCTCGAGAATTAGAAGGCAGAGAAGAGTCGGGTCTACGCTTGGAGCTACTGTGGCTTGGTCGTAATAGAAGGTAGAAGCCGTCACTACAGCTGCTCACCACCCACCGCCATGGCTATCGTCAAGAGAAGTCTCTGATTTCTTTGTCGCTGCAAACCTCCGAAAGCTACTACCGAAAGTAGGAGGCCACCAGAAGAACAAAAGACAGAACTGCCATAAGGAAGATTGTCATATCAAGCTAAATAGCGAATATGACTCTTGCACCCATTCTCCTTGAAAAGATAAGGGATGTGCAGATGGATGATCCTCTGGTGCTGAAATGGTGAACAGAAGTTGCGGATGGGAAATGTTCAGACTTTGTAATCACGGTTGATGGGGCCCTTCAGTATGGCAACAGACTTGTGGTTCCGAACGATAAGGGTTTCAAGGGGGAGATCTTGAGAGAAGCTCATAATACGCCCTATTCGATTCATCTAGGAAGTAAAAAGATGTACCAAGATTTGAGGAAGCATTTATGGTGGGTTAGTATGAGCCATAATGTAGCAGAGTTTGTTCAGCGCTGTCTTACTTGCTAGCAGGTTAAGGCTGAATATCAACGACCCTTTGGTCTTCTTCAATCTCTTATGGTTCYAGAATGGAAATGGGAGTGCATTGATATGGATTTCACTGTTGGGTTGCCTAGAACGAGAAAGGGATATAATGCTATAGGTGATTATGGATCGTCTTACGAAGTGGGCACACTTTTTACCTGTTAAGACTACCTATAGTATAGAGAAATATGCGGAGTTCTATGTGGATGAGATTGTTAGACTTTATGGTGTTCCACTGTCCATTGTGTCCAATCGTGACCCAAGTTTTATTTCTGCATTTTGGAAGAGTTTGCATATATGGGTACTCGATTGAATTTTAGTACCGCTTTTCACTCACAAAAGATAAATAGACCGAGAGGAAATCAGATCTTGGAGGATATGTTGAGAACTTGTGTTATTGACTTCCAGGGAACTTGGGATGAATCTCTTCATTTGGTGGAATTTTCCTATAACAATAGCTATTAGGCTACTAATTGATATGGCCCCTTATGAGGCACTTTACGGAAGAAAGTGCAGGATGCCAGTTCATTGGGATGAAGTTAGTGAGAGGAAGCCTTTGGGTCCCGAGATAGTGCAACACACTATAGAAGCATTTGAAAAGATTCGCCAATGAACGAAAACTGCTCAAAGTAGATAGAAAAGTTATGCGGATAGGAGAAGAAAGCAATTGGAGTTTGAAATTGGAGACAAAGTCTTCCTAAAGGTGGTGCCTATRAAGGGGATTAYGAGATTTGGGAAGAAGGGAAAGTTGAGCCTCCTCGAAAGGGTGGGCAACTTAGCCTATCGAGTTGCCTTGCCACCAACCCTATCAGGTGTACATAATGTGTTTCGTGTTTTCATGCTAAGGAAATATGTTTCGGATCTCTCCCATATTCTCAGTTATGAAGCGTTAGATCTTCATGAGGACCTATCTTACGAAGAGATGCCGGTGGAAATATTGGAAAAAGTGAAAAAAGTATTGAGGAGAAAAGCGAAGCGCTAGTTAAAGTTCTCTGGAGGTATCATGCAGTTGAAGAGGCTCCTTGGGAACCAGAGGAGGAAATGCGTGATAGGTACCCGCACTTGTTGGGTGAGTCTTAAATTTCGAGGACGAAATTTATTTTATGGGGTGGGGTATTGTAATGCCTAGGATATTACTTCTTTCATTTTTATGAATTTTGTATGATCATATGAATTGTGTGCCAACTAGRGTTTGATAAATTTTCYATGTGTGTARTACYCGGGATATTATTTTTTCATTTTTATGAATTTTGTATGATTGTATGAATTGTGTACCAACTAGGGTTCGATAATTTTCTATGTGATCATTATTTAACTGTACATTTAATTAAGTATGGAATTATCATATTTGAATTAGGATTTTTCGTTAGTTAGTGGCTCGACTTGTTAGGCCTATTTGTTCCTCATTCGGAAACTAGATTTTAACCGAAAGGAAAGCACAAAAAATTTAATTCATTAGGCTGGATTGGTTGTGGGATGCGGAGGCCCAAAGTATTGGGTTAGGGCCCAAGTTTTTTTTTTTTTAAAAAACCTAATTTAAATTTAAGAGAATTTTTCTTTTTCTTTTCCATTCACCTCGTAGCAGCTGCCTATGACTGCCACTGCTCGTTGATCGCCGTTCATCATCCATGGCCATTCCTCGCAGATCTGCCACTACTCGGTTGCTCGTCGTGCTTGAGATTGCCCAGATCCAAGCCTCACGACTCAGCCAGGCCATACGACGTACTGCTCGGTTGCTTGTCGTGCTTGAGATCACCCAGATTCAACCTCCTCCTCCACTTGTCGAGATTGTTAACCACCCAATTTGCGGTTGTCAAGCCGTCTGCGTCTCAAGTCGAACTATTGCAAATCTTGCAGTTTGCTGTTGCTGCGTTCACCCAAAGCCGACCACCTGCCTGTGTCACTGCGTTCGCCGGAAGCTGACCACCTGAGGCTGATCTGTTTCCATGCATCCGCCCTAAGCAGATCTAGCCTCTGCACGACTCTTGGCCTTCTGCCTGACCTGCGCTGCACGCTAATCCGAGCTGGCACTCGTCCATATCCGGCTCGATCAGATTTGGATTGATGGAGCCTTTCTCTGCGCGCTGTTGTGGCTACTGGTCAGGCTGCTCGACGGACCGACCACACTAGTCACCGACTCGCCGCCTTCATCCGTCCAGTTTCTATTTTGGTCGGTAGATTTTCGGCCAAAAGCAACAAGGCTCGTCAGGCACCCAGCAACCAAACGCCCAGACGACCAGGCACTATGCGCGACCAGGGCTGTTGCGAGCACGCTGTCTGAGCGCAAGCCCGGGGTGCAACGTAGCTTCTGCGACACTTAGTGTTTGTCAATTTAAAGGTGAAAACATTGTTATTCGATTTTAGAAATTTAATGACTTATGTAATTATGTTCTATAGTGTAATTATGGGAGAACATAGATTATGTTTAATACCCGATCTAAGAACGAGTTTAATTTGTATGAAGAATGTGTTTTGAGTTAGAAATGTATTGTATTTGGTATTATCATTATCAATTGTTGAGAGGGGCAAGAAGCCATAAAATAAGTTGTACCTTTAAGAATGTGATAGTTTTTCAATGTGAGAATTAAGTACGGGTTAATATTGCCAAATGACGTTCATATGATAAGCATTAAATGTTTTAGGGTTGGTCAATCGTGTTAAATGAATTTCCTTTTTTGTAATAATAATTAGGTCATTTCGAGTACATTGACATTAAGAGCGGTTGAGGGACTCCGCTTTGCGATTTAAGTAGAATTTTTACGTTAAGGACTCCAAGTAAGTAAATTCTCATAGCCATCCACTTATTTCATTGTGTGTTATTTGGAGATTATGTTGAACTGTGTTATGTAATGTGCTATAATTGTATTGGATTATTTCATGTAAGGTGTTCCTACTGTCGACATATATGTTTAAATACGGATTTATGTAGTTCATGTCATGAGCATGTAGTTATAGTGTTCTACATCATTTTTAGCATGGGTTATTCGTGCATTTAGAAAACGAATGGTTTAGAAAATAATATTTGAAAAGAAATGAAATTTTATACATGAATTTTTATCAGAAAATGTTAAGATTTTGGAAAGGAGTATAAACTTAGCCATGAAAGATGTGAGTGAAAAATGGGGCATGGGGGACCGGCGCACCCAACCTAACTCTCTTGTAGGGTAGGAAGATAACTAACATTCACCTCTTGGGAGGTAAAAAAAATGAAAGAAAAAGTTAAAGTGATGTTAATCGCAATGTAGTTCTACCGGTAGGAAATGTAATCGGGTTCCAAAGAATAATGGCCCATTGCAAGCTTAATGGTTAGGCGTTACACTAAGTAAGCTCACAACTTTAATAAAATGGAAAGGTTTTTGAAAAATTCTTACATTTTGAAATGGAAGTTTTATGGAAATATTTAGAAAGTTTTATTTGAGGAAGTGAAATTTTAATTCATGGTATATAGTGCATTTTACATACATTCATAAATGGGTTTGCTTATTGAGCTTTATAACTCATTCCATTTCCTTCATTTTGCATTTGAGGTGATGTGTAGTTAGATGGTGCGTGGAGGTCATTTGCTTGTGCAAGCCTTGATACCCCCGAAATGTTATTTTAAATAAATTTTAGTGAATAAGATGAATAGTTGAATAGAGAGGTTTTATGTACTGTTTAAGTTATTTCTTTATTGTTTAACTATTCGTGCACTAAATTCTTTTAAGTTTCGCAAATTTCAATTTCTTTAGGTATTAAGTTAGTAAAAGATTGTTGAAATGGAAGATTTATTTATATTGGACGTTTGTTAGTTTTGAATACATGATATATATGAGTATTGAAAATGTTTGGGAAATCTTTTAATTGTATACAGGGAGTAGTTGTTGAAATTACAGAGGAAATTCTGTCGAAATTTTTATAAAACCTTTTAGACAAAGTATTTAGATTTTGTTTTCTACAGTAGTTAATATGAATATGAATAAGGTCCGTAATACTCTCAACTTAGGATAGTTCTTAATTTGGAGTGCTACAATTGGACTGTGCATCCAATCGGTCCATAAGGAGAGGATATGAACCAAAAAAATAAAAAGAGAAAGAAAAGCAACAAAAAAAAAGAAAACAAGAAGATATGTACTAGATCACACGGTTTTGGCCGAGCGCCACGATAAGGATAAAAAAAAAAAAAAAAAGAAAGCAAGAAGGGGTTTGGGTTGCTGGGCCACACCTCCAGCCGGCCCAGAATGAAGGAACAAAAAAAGGAAAAAAGCAACGGGAGAAAGGAAAGAAAAGGAAAAAAAGAAGAAACATAAGAAAAGGCAACAAAATTGTAACACCCCAGATTAGGAACTGTCCTAAGCTGAGAATATTACATTACCTTCCTCATAGAACAATCAACTACTATAGGAAATAAAAGAAGTCCTAACCCTTGTCAAAGATTTTATAAAAATTTCGACAAAGTTTCCTCTGAAATCTCAATAATTACCCTTGCATACACTCAGAAAAAGTTTTCAATATTCTCAACACCCATTCACCACATATTCTTCAATCCAATTAAACATCCACTGTAAAATATGCTCCAACAAATTTCCTACCAACTAACAATTATTCAAACAGGAATTTGAAGAAACCAAAAGAATTTAAAACACAATCAGCTAAACCAAATAAGAAATAGTTAACTACTATCTTAATCCTTAAAATTTATTTATAGCATGCTTCGGGGTATCTTGGTTTGCCCACAAATGACCTCTTCGCACCATCTGGTGAAACATTAACTGAAATGCAAAATGAGARAAATAGAATGAGCTAAAAAGCCCATTAAGTAAACCTCATGCATGAATGCATGAACATGCCCTACATGTCAAGAATTATAAAATTCCGCCCTTAGGATGAAATACTTTCCAAACATTCCCTTTTCGAAATCTCTTTGCAAAACCTTTCCTTCAAAATTTACTTATAGTAAAACATTCCATTTCTTTTCATTCGTGAGCTCACTAGAGTATAACGCCTAGCCACTAAGCTCTGCAGTGGGCCATAGTTATTTGGAACCCRATTTCATTTCTACCAGTAGAACCGCAAAGCGATTAATATTCCTTTTTCAAAAAAAAGTTTTCTTTCCATACTTTCACCTCTAAGGAGGTGAACATTCCATTCTTACATACCCTCCAAGAGGGTAGGGTCAGATGCACGGGTCCCCCACGCCCTATTTCCCACTCACATCTTTCATGACTAGGTTTACACTCCTTTCCGAAAACTTTAACATTTTCCTTTAAAATTTAATTTTCTAAACCATTCACTTTCTAAGTGTGTGAATGGCTCATGCTAAAAGTGATGTAAAATTCTAACTACATGCTTATGACATGAAATGCATACAATCATATATAACATATCATTCGACATAAAGTAATATAGCATATGAACACATGTAACATTCCACACAATTTACACACATCAACACACAATCCCATACATAACATATTAGACCAACTAATAGAGTTCAATTACATTTATTCATAACACTAAAAAGATGTGAGGATTTACTTACCTAGAACTCAGATTCAATAACAATCACACACATACGTTAATGAGACTGTGAAAGCTTACTTACATAGAACTCAGACTGGATACACATTTAATTCACGTAAGAGCAATTATAACCACAACACACATATGTTTATGAGAATGTGAGAATTCACTTACATAGAAATCTCATATCACTTAAAGGAATTCAGATACATCCAATCATATGCGTTAATGAAATGCGAGAATTCACTTACCCGGAGTCCTTTACGTTAAAGGTTCTTATTTAAGAAGCGAATGAAATCTCTCGACTGGTCTCAACGTCAAGGCACTCGAAACGACCTAATTTTGATTACAGAAAGATAGTTTATTTAGTATGCTTGTCCCAACTTAGATATTCAGGGTTTATTTCAATAATGTCTATTGCCAATTATTAATCCATACTTAGTTCCCACATTACCAATTATCACATCTTTTAAGGGTACAATTTAAACTCCTTCATTCGAGTATTAAACTTAATTTATGTTCTTCACAATTTTACTTTAGGATATAATTTCAATATTAATTAATAATATTTTCACCTTTTAGTTCACAAAGTCCAAGTCTCTTGGGAAATGATTTTGGGTTCTCGGGCGTCCGGGCATCTGGGTGCCTGGGCATTGGCTGGTACTAGTGCTGTCGCTGAGCGCTTGGCACTAGCAGCTCCTCGTTCTTGTCCGAAACTCGGTTAATCGGCCAAAACAGTTGGCCACCGGTGACCACAGCTCAACAGCAACGACTGAGAGTAGGGGTGAAGGCCAAGCGGCAAGCGGTGCATGGCGAGGCTTCGCCGAGCAATCGCGGTTCTGATGCACAGATCAGAACTTGGCGTGACTATGGCAACGCCGTCGAGCCGAGGAGGAGAAGATGGCAGATCTAGGAGGACCGCTTCGTCCCGAGCAACTATAGTTTCTCCAGTCGCGATCACGCAAATGATAGCGACGGCACCTGAGCATACAGACCAGCAAAGAAGCGGCGGTGGCACGGGTCGCAAAGGAAAAGATCTGGGCAGCAAGGAAGTCCACCGTGGGTGATCAACGAGCGACAGCGGTCTCAGCCTAGCCGAGTAGCAGAGTAAAGTCCTCCAAGCCGCTGGATCTCTGGTTCGTTGCGGATTTGGGCAGAGCGATGACCAGCAAGCTTGGAGATCGACGAGCAAAGAGAAGAGTTCCGCTCGAAATCGATTCTTTAGGCAGTCGATGAGTCGATCTCTGATCGAGTACGGCRTGCAGAGGTTGAGCGGCTAGGGCGAGCAACAAGTCATAGTGATGCGCGACGTGCGAGCTCCGGCCTCGACTGGCGGTCACAAAGGTCAACAGCAAGGAGAATAGAGGATGGCGGCGGCTGAGAAGAGAAGAAGAAGAAGCGGGTAGTGTTTGGGAAGCTGCGGTTAGGGTATGGTTTGGGCAGTTGCGGCGTAATCAGGAAGCAGAAGAAGAAGATTCTAGGGTTTTTCTTTTTTTCTTTTTTTTAATTTGGGCCCTAACCCAAATCTTTTGGGCCTTCCCATCCATAATTAATCCAATCCTTAAATTAAATTTAACGGGCTTTCTTTCAATTAAAATCTAGTTTTTCGAGCGAAAACGAATAAGCCCAACGAGTCGAGCCTCTAACCAACCAACAGCCCTAATTAGACAAACACGATAATTTTGTACTTAGTAAATGTATAATTAAAACAATAACCACATAGAACATTATCCAACCATAGTTGGCACGCAAATTCACACAATCAAATAAAAATTCATGAAAAAAATCTCGGGTATTACAAAAATAAAAAGAAAAGAAACATAGTGGAGCAAATACAAAAATGTGGCAAGAAGAAAAACAAAAGCAGCAAAAGTGAAAAAAAAAAAAAAGAAAAGGAGAAGAAAAGCAAGCAAGTAAAATTATTCAAGTCTTGCCCAAAAAAAGAAAGAAAAAAAGGGGTTCGTGATAGGAAGAAGATGGAAGCTTACTTTTATCTTTATTTGGCACCTCTTGTTGGGATGTACCTTAGATGTCCTCAAGTGTGAGAATAAGTGCTATATCAATATAGAAGAATTAGGTAACCAATGATAGGGTGACTTACCAAAGAAAAAATAAAGCATGCAAAAGACTTACCAAGATATCGAAGTTGGCGATATAATGAAGAGTTCAAGGAAGAAGCTAATGTAGTTGATATGTATATATCGACAAAAAGAAAAGAGAGTTGTTTTAGGATTAGTAAAACAAGTTTATCACAACTCCAATATGTCATATATATTTAGATTAGCATTTGAATTATCCAAAATAGATTGAGTAAGAAAAGAGAGTTGTGTTAGGAAAATAAGTTTTTTCACAATTCCAATATGTAAAATCTATTTAGATTATAATTTTGATTATCTGAAATTAGATAGAGTTTTCATATAGAGGGAAAAAAAAGAAAAAAAGAAGGAAGTTCTAGCCCAAGAAGGATAAAGGAATAAGAATGGGCCCAGCAAATTGAAGAAAGAAAAATTAAGGGGGATTGGACCCGCAATATTGACCCAAATTGTGAAAATCATTTTGGAACTTGTCCGTTCGAAATAATCTTCGAGCTGTACCCATGACCAAGTTTCAGGAGGCAATTCGTAGATATAAAAATTTTATTAAATTAAGTTTCCATAATTTATTTAAATAATCACTAGCTAAATTTAAATGGTCTCCTTAAAAATGGGGAAGTATATGATATCTCGACCAATGAAATGATGATATGTCTTAAGGATGACGAGGTTCAACCAATAGAATCATGGATGCATCTTAACGAATCAAGTAATGCCACGTCGCTCCTAGATATGACTTTGACCAATCAAATCAATTCAGTTTACCTATAAATAGATGCTAAAGTATAAGAGGAAGAGATTTAGACATTCATATTAAGGTCCAACAATTGAGATGAGAGAAGCTTAAACGAAAGAGCACTAAATTTGTTTCTAAATCTCGAGATCAAGGTGCGGATTGAATTGTTGTCATGAGAACAGTCTATAGATTGTAATATTTGTCTTATTAAATTTATAAAATTATATTTTATTATATATTTCTCTTATTTTCTTATTATATTTTGTAGATGAGAGATTTGTATACATAATAATAAAAAATTAATTAATCACGACTAACATTGTAGACAAATGTAACCTTGAATTTAGGACCCTCATAAAGGGTTAAATTATGGGATATAAATACAATTGCAAAAAAAAAAAAGGGCATAAAATTGAGGAAGATGAACATATAATATACAATGGCAGGAAGCGACCCAAAATGCAAATGTGATTTTAAGGAATTCACATATGCCTTGTAGTGGTCAATAAAGAATCATGATTTAAAGGTCCGCTGCATAATATGAACATGGCAGGACCTAATTCCTATTATATTCAATTATTTAAAGTTTTTTCTTTAAAATTATTTAAATATTTAACTATTGGAACTTGGAAGAAAACCAATTACTAGACACCACGTAAACTTAATTTATATGCATATTAATCTTTTGTTTAATAAAAATACTTTAAGCTTTAAAAGAAAGTTTTATTTTCGAAATTGAATATTCGTATTTAAGAGTTTTGAGCTTTGAATAGTTGAGATATGGAAAATGTCATTAATATTTATTTTAACAAAAGACTATGAATATTTTGGACATTTGATAATGTTTTTAATAATTTAATTTAGTGTAGGAAGTGTTTAACAAAATGCTTTTTAAAGTAAGATAATTTTACTAATAACATGTTTGAGTAAGCTATTTTCACAAGCTGCCCGTCTGACCCGCTAATAAAAGGATGCCGAAGAAGAAATGGAAACGCAAAACCTTGATATTATCGTCTTTTTTTAATTAAACAAATTGAAAGGCGAAAAGAAAACGGAAGAAATGCAATTCCTATCGCTCAAGGCCAGCAAACAACCCCAAGAATGAAGCATTTGCTGAGACAATCTAAGAAGTAGAACAATTTGGAGCAAAAGTTCTAGCGCAAACAATCTCAAGAATCTGGCCATTTGTTGAGGGAATGTAAAAAAGAAGTTTTGTTTCATATGGATAGGGAAAAAAAAGTTGTGTAAATATGAACATATACGTACATACATGTAAGTATAGATGAGCGCATATAATAGAAGTGAAGAGAATACATAGGAAATTCAAGTTTCAATTGGTTCTCAATCAGAAGTAGAGATGAGAGGATTCAATTGATTCTCAACCAGAAGTAGAGATGAGAGGCGTCATGGCTACTTGTCCATGGATTTCTGGAAGCTTCACATCATCAACAGTGCATTTTCAGTCTTTAAAATCCCTAAAATATCAATTCTGCTCTCTTCCGTTGTTCGATGGTAATTGCAATAGCTGTAGCAGCCAACGCTCTGTGGCGTATTGTAAATTTTCGTTGCCCGTTAATGATTTGAAATTTGTGCTTCATGATACCTTTAATTCGTCCGGCCAGGAGACCACCTTTGCTCGGGTACTTGAATTTTCTGTTTCATTTTTGTGAATTATGTGTTGTTTCATTAAAGTATTTGCGGAACTATCGAAATTAACGTCAAGTATGATATCGATATTATTTTGATAAAACCAAACAAATTGTTTCGTTTATTCAACGAAGCGCGGTTATTTACTTAGGAAAATTATACTTAGATATGTTGCGAATCAAGTATTATAAATGCTCAATTCCATAGTTTGGTTTAAGAGCAATAGATTGCAACCCTAAGAAGGTAATGCTTAGTTTGAAATGGACATGGATAAGTTATGCTCTCAGCAGTTTAGTGTTTTAGTAATTGAAATGATTTAATTCACTTGCGACAAATGTCCTTGATCAATGGTTATTCTGCATAATTTTCCCTATTTGTAGCTTTAACTTACTTATTTTTGGACTAAAAAGAAATTCCTTTTTGTTTGTTTTCTTTTAGGATAATTTATGTTAGTTGAGCTTGCTGATAACTGTTGTATGTTGAAAAGATTTCCTGRTTTTCTGAGTTTTTTAGCACTACAACCTAATTCTTTAACTTAATAACCATTTGATTTCTTTACCTGTAACACATGTATTTGCTAATAGCTTCACTGGGGGGAATAGGTTAGTGATTTCCTTTCTTTATTCTTGGCAACAGCATGAAATGTTATTCCTACAGGTCTTTGACAACTTTGCTCATATTGAGCAGCTTGAATAGATTCAATGGAATTTGCTTGTTTTTAGCATATGTATTATTTTCAATCCACTGTTTGGCAGAAGACGTAATAGCTACGTCTGTCATTGACCGCTGGTTATGTATATGGATGGACCATGCATATGACATTTTCAAATGGTTTCGCATTTGAGGTTATTAGATTTTCAGCTGTTTCTTTTCATCTTGTAATAAGTGCAGTGATCTCATGTAGGTTGCAAATATATTGATGAGAAAGACATTAGATGAGAAAAAGATTTCATGTTGTATGCTTCAGTTTCTTTTGGAAAAGTGATATGCCTATGCACCCAAAAGTCTAAGGAGATAGGTATTGATATTAAACAATTTGAAAATGGTTTCATGATTTCGATATTGTTCATTTTCATTTTCTATCGTATACTAGCAATTAATCCAGATTCATGACTCTTGGTATATTTATAATCAAAGGCTGAGTGAAATTCTATTAGCCTTTAAATTTATGTTGTTAGCTGTGTGAATGGACTTTGTAGGAGTATATTTCTTGTAATTTGGGAGTGGCTGTTAAGAGTCAGCATTCTATTGAAGTTTGTGCATGTACAGCTTATAAGAATGTAAAGAAAAGATTAGGCTTAGGAGCTTCATAATTGTTTGTACATGGGAACCAACAAATGGCAGTCATTTATGTTGAACAAGTATAAAAATCTGTCTTAACTGTGCTTATTTTCAATAAGAACTTAAGACCAGCAAATTGTTATGGTTGCTTCTTCATGAAATATTTTTTCTTTTTGTTTTTTTTTTCTTTTTCATGCAATTATGACAAACACCATACATAAATGAATCCCTGCAGTAATACGATTATACAAGGATTTTGCTTTGCTAGTGTGCTTGTTATTTGTGAAAGAGATTCCCAAATTTGAGTTTTACCCTAATCATTGAGCTTTGTTTACTGCCTATGTGCTTTTTCCAAGTTTCTTATTTTCCTTATTCTTTTTGGCTTTGCTAATCATTTCATCTTTCCTTTTTAATATTAAATTTATGCATGTATTACATAGATGCATCAGAGTTCTAATTGTTGAAATTATTTTTCACATTTTTTAATTTGTCTATTGCCTGGATATCTTGCAAGCAGTTGGATGTATTAATAGATGTAAAATTGAGTAAAAGTACTACACTACAAAGAGGAAAGTTTAATAGTAAAAACTAAAACTTAGTTGTAGAAAGAGATGAAACAATGTGATAATTGCATATATGTGGAGATATAGATACATTACATAGGTATATACCTAAAGATGTGTGTATGTTTAGCTTGTTTTAGTTCTTTGCCATCCTGGATTTTTGCTTACTTAAAGCACTGAAAATGGCCAACAGGCAGCAAGGGATGGTTTCTGCGTACAGATTAAAAAGTTATCTGATATCGAAAGAGAGACAAGTATTAGCATAAATAGAGTAGTTGATTTAGCGAAGGCAGCTCTTCACATAGCAGCAGAGGATGACTCCCTCATCTCTCACTCATCTGTTCCACTACCAGTGGACGATTTCATTGACAGGTTGGATGATCTTTCTATGGGATACTGGTCCCACTATGGCTCTTCATTCAGATACTCACCTGAAAAATTTCTTGAGTGCTTGAACAAATACTTGTATATTGACAAGGTATGTTCTTTTGCCCCTTTATATTTCCTGGCGTAGTGTCGTTCTTTGTCATTATTGTCTCTTCTTCTTCTTCTTCTTCTTCCTTCTCTTCCCTTCTTCAGTGTGTTTAGGTCTTTTGGGAATATGCGAAGGAAGCACTTTTGCATAATGATCCTGGTTTTATTCTCTGTTTAAATGCCTAATCAACTTCCGAAGTTTTAATCTCCGAAGCTTTTTTAAGTTTTATTCATCCATAAATGGTATATGTCATTGCCTATTGGTTACCTCTGAAAGGAAGCTATATCCAGAATACGCTGGTGTTCTATCTGTTTGGTTAGATAATAAGTGAACATGAATGAACTTGATGCCTTTGCTAATAGGTTGGATGTCCATCTCTCATATAACATTTGACGTTTATTCCATCAAAGTAATAAGACAAATTTGTTAATTAATGTTACAGTTAAATGAAGAAAGCTATTTATACTTAACCTAGCACTTTTTGCTGTTGAAAATTATTCTTCTCTTCATTGTGAAGATCAGGGAGAGGTGTCAACTAAGGCCAAACTAGACAAAGTATAGGACTCGTAAATAGGAAAATGATAATCCCAAAGTATTTTCTGTGCCATAATAGGTATAAGTTTGACTTCAGTTTGCATGATGCTGATTCAATAAATCCTCTCGCAGCATTTACTCTGGCAATATCAGTTTCGTTAAAAGTTGTTAGCATATTATCAAATTCCAAGGCTAATAGAAAAGGCAACCTATAGTCCTGGATAAGTTTTATTTGATTTTCATTCAAAATGGACTCCAAGTAGGATGTTTGTCTGAATTGTGCATACCGTACTCTGGTATTCTCAAAAAATATTTTAAAAGCGACTGGAAGGAGGGTTTGTATAAAGTTTCACTGCTGTAGATCCGGTCTAAAAGAATTTTTTAAAAAAGAGTGGGAGGAGAGCTTGTATAAAGTCTCACTGTGATAGATCCGGTTTACCGGAGCTTTATAGTCAAATCCCAGCAACCTGCAAACATAGAGGAATCTGTTTGAACTAATTATGTATCTGCAAGATTAACAATGTAAGGTGAAACCCCCTGGGGCAGGGTGGCTTGGAGTTTGATAACTTGAGCAGTGAGATATTAAATGGTATATTATTTTTTGTGGTTAAACCTCTTCAATATGTAACTAGTTCACTGTTGGGGGCTAAAGAAATCAAGTACTCGAAATTATGTTGCGATCGCTTTCTAAATTATTGGAATCATGATCTTGGTCATTGGCCCAGTTAGCCCCTCATCACTTACTTTTTTATTCTCTCGTATTAAGAATCAACTCTACCTAATTTATGCCAGTGTCTTTTTCCTAGTTATTTTCCATGAGAGTTTTGAGCAAGACTGTTTTAATTTATATTTGCTCTGAGGTTTTGTTTGACTCCTTTCAATTTATATGGGCATCATTATTAATTTTTATGTAAGCAGTTGTGGGTTGAACCTTTTTACTCTTTAGGGGAGGAAATGGTACACTACATCAACTGGATGTCAGTATTTGAATGTGCTCCTATCAAATCCAATGCTCAGACTGCTACTTAATATAATTGGCAATGTTTACTTGGTTATGAATGAGATTTCCTTTACTTTAATCTTTCACCTTTCTGCTGATATCTGATATTTTTTGACAAGGTTCTTTTATGAAGATACAATATATTTTTCATCTTTTTCGCGGTGGGAAAATAGTATATGTGAGCACAAACAAATAAGAAGGATTTATGAGATAAAAATGCCAAGTTATTTGCTTTCTCTAAGAAGCTAGCTTTATAGCAAAATTAGATTCACTAACTAAGTAGAGGCGGAACATTTTGTACCCTGATAAACTAGGGGCTTTCAAATAAGTTAAGTCTGCTTCCTCTTTTCCTCAGGGTTTCAGGAGATCCAACATAAGGAGTCAAGTAGAGCAGCGTTCTCTTTATCTTCACTCAGTATGTGGCTCTTCCCTCTTCCCTAATTTTGGGGGATGTTAAAAGGCATCAGTCTAAGAAGTCTTCTGTGCTTGGATCAGGTTTTAACTCATCGTGTAGGATCTGCTTCTATGCTATCCCTTATATACTCAGAAGTCCTAAAAATGCTTCGTTTGTGGGGTATGTTGAATTTTGATGCTGAGTTATTCTTCCCTCGTGATTCTCATAGTCCTCCTAGAGGCTATCATAAACAGAAAAGCAAGGAGGCTGATCAATCGCATATTATGACATCTCGATCTTTACTAGTGGAGGTAACTCATCTACCTAGTATTGGTTTGTTTGCACCATATCCGTTTGCATTGTGTTTTCTTCGACTGGATTTCTGGTATACTGCTTTTACATTTATTCGTTTGTACTGACATGACAAGAAGGAATTACCCTATAGAGACATGCTACAGAATCAGGTTTTAGTAAAACTTGAAAATCGTCATTTCTCTTTTAGGAGGATAATTTTCTTTTTGTATTCTTTTTTAATATTGAACTCCTTCCCTGGAAGTAGTTTCTTTTAATAGGGAGGGTTATTTTGGTCTTTATGCCTGACATTTTGGTGCTTATATTTAAAATTCACATGGTGTGAAACCTATAACTTTCACCTCTTATGCATTACAAATTGTCCGATATGTTGTTTTATCCGATGATCTGTTGAGAAAGAATTCTTGGTTTGAAACAATTAAAGGGGAAAAAAATATAAACTCATATCCCAAATTGAATGTTCAGAGTTGACTTGGCACCAAAGTTCAGGAGAGCTTTTGACCATACATATTACAACCCTAACCTTAAGTAGGAGCCTATTGGTGGGACCCATGAATTAGTAATGGAACTCATTACCCTTACATTAAGGAGGTTAGGTGGTGGAGGTTTAGATGAAAAATATGTTTATTTTAGGAAAACGGACATTTGGTTTGGACATGCTAAAATACATGGACATTCAATTTGAGACAGATAGTGTACTTAAGTTTTTTTCTGCATGTTTGTGTATCACTGGTTGGCTAGTAAGGTTACTTGCAATTTGCAGATTTTGAAAGATTTAAAAGATGTTTTCTGGCCATTTCAACTTGATCATACTAGGAGTCTGTTCTTAAGGGCTGCTCATTGCTGTGACAGATCTAGTAGCAGTGAAACAAGGTAATATTCATTCTAAAATCTCTATTTAATTTTCATTCATCAGAAAAATTGGATGTCTTTGGATTTGCAAACTTCTTCCTCCCGCCGCCCTTTGTTTGTCCTTTTCAATTTTCTTTTATTTGCAGTGCTTTAAAGATTGCATCAGCAAAAGCTGCTGAGCATAGGTTACGTCGAGGTGTTTGGACCAGTGTTCCCTTTGGCGATATGCGGCGTGCACTTGCTGGTAAGTTCTTTTGGCTTTGTTTTCTATCAGCAGAAGCTGATGTTTATGGGCACAGTAATTGTTAGAAGATTTGTTCATTGCAATAAAAGAGGATGAATGGCATACATGTTAAACAATGGGGACAAGCAGGACCAGTTTAACTGAGCATTTAGGTTATTGTTTCCAAATTTGAACCTGGCAGGAGGTTCGTTGGTTATGTATATTAGATCTCAGGTTCATTACAGTTGATGAAAACCTTTGCTTGAATATGAGTTGGTTTGGCTTTAACTATCAGTTGAGCCAGCTGAATTCAAGCCTATTAGAGCTTTGAAATGTTTGGTCTAAGTCGTTCATTAGGAATATTTATAGTAAAGATGCTATCTAGTTAGCTTGACAAGCTCCTCAGTCAAGAGTTGTGATCTAGCATGTGACATCTGCTAGTGCCTTTATCATTTGCGACCTAATTTAGAAAAAGAGCTATATTATGTGTTCCTAGAAGTGTTTTCTTGTTATCACTGTGAGAATTGTTAAATGTATAAATTGCACCTCTCTAACAACCTAACTACTTATAACAAGTACTGTAACATGTGACATGGTTTGACAGCATGAGGTCTTGTGTTCAAATTCCATTTCCACCAATTAGTTGAAAAGAACTGTGAAGTGCTCATTTTTGGTGTCATTAGCGAATGTTTGTGTAGGGGAATTTGTGTTAAGTTTTGAACGTATAAGTTATACTCGTTTGTAATTGCATAAGCTTTTAGATAGGGTGGTAAGTTAACTTTGACAATAGCAGGGAACTGACAACTTAGATGAGAAGGTGAATCTTTCTCGACAATTAAGAAACTGTACGTCTGAAATAAATTGCTTGATCTAATTGACATCGCGGATAAGTAAAATCAGGGATCTTGAGAAATATTTATTTTCCCTTCAATATATATGAGATGAATGTTAATTCATTTTATTAGTGATCATTGATGTCAATGTCGATTTATATGTTGTATCTGCTTAGTTAGAGCTTAGATACCTTTTAGTAGTCATATTCCATTAATGAAGCTCAATATGCCCAAAACAGAAAGGCCTTAGGGGGTTGAGTGGATATGAATGTAATGAGTATGCCTGGGAAAATGGGGCTATTAATGGTTTATTGTGAATGAGTTCTCACTTGAATCTTATCTTTAGAGACTAGTGGATTATTGATACTTAAACTGTTAGGACAATGAATGAAGAAGATTACACCAAATCATCTTGTACTCTAAGTTCATACATGACCTAAATCTTCTAGGGTTACATTGTGGAGAGGATATTTGTATCAGTTCATGGACAGTCTAGAATTTTCTCTGGATGTAATATAAGCCTTTATCCTTTGGCCATTAGAGTGCAGAAAGTGATTTAAAAAAATGCATTTTAAAGATGAATCTGAGCAGACTATTGATCACATGACCTAATGCTATAAATTGTCATCTAAAATTCTCCATATGATGTGTGTACATTCAAGAAAGCCAAATAGTAGTATTTCACCTTTTCTCCAAGCAGATGATACATTAGTTCTTTATAGATATTGATACAGCTGTATGATCTTTGGAAATTGTGCAATTTTTCCTTTCAAATAAATGTGAAAGTTGTGTGCCTTCTGTTTACTTCATAGGCATACTCTGGTTTCTAGGATTCTAGCATTCTCTGCCTTGCTTGTGCCTGACTGTAAAACCCCCTTCTTTTCAACCTATCTTATTTAGCGAAAAGTTTTCTTGGATGGGCGAATTTGTTATTCTCTTTGTACAATGCCACAATCTAGTTCCTGGTGGAATGCCAACTTATACGCCAAACAGTAAAATATTCCCTGTTTATCTGCAACAATTGAGATGATGTATATTCACTGGAGAGATTGTTCTACTCCTTGCCTTTTGGTTTCTTTTTAGCGCAATAGCAATATGAAAAGCTAAGAGGGACAAAAGGTCAAAAGAGGAAAGGAGGCCCACACTTTTTGTATCCTTGCAGATTCCAGAGAAAAGAGATAGGATGAGATGAATCCAAGAGGAGCCTTCTATTGTTTTCTTTATATATTCTTCGTTGTTCTATTCATGACCCATGTATTATATTGCTCTGTATGCAGCATGTGAACGTCTTATCCTTCTGGAGACCGACCCGAAAGAGCTTAGAGATTATAGTGTTCTTCTCTATCACTGTGGGCTTTATGAGGATGCTTTGCAATACCTGAATTTGTATCAGGAAGTCAAGGTAGGGTTACTTTTACTTGTGGACATGGATTCCTGAGCCTCATTCTGTCATCGAGCTCATTGACATAAACTTTCTTGTTGAAGAAACCTTTTGAGCTGGAGAAATCATCACATCCGATGGATGATATGGAAGAAGAGGCAGTTGAGAAATTAACGATACGCCTCAAGCTCATTTTGATGGAGGGAGGTTGGTGTAGACCTTCAGAAACACGAAGTTTTCTTTCAAATGACACTGAACCCTGGTAACTTCCTCTCAGAGACTCTGGACACCAAACAAGGATAGATGGCCCTCGGGGTTGTCATGTTGATGATGGTTGGGTTAATTATAGAAATTTTTAATATTCTTCACCACAATCGTCCTGAAGGTTAAAGAGAAGGAAAAAGTACATATCCTTTCGGTTTGTACTTTTCTGTGCAGTTTTGGAGAATTTTCCATTATTGAATTTTTATCAAATTTGCACAGGAAGATGATGTTTTTAAAACTATGTATTGTGAACAGGAATGACATCAAGGAGTGATTTCAAGCTGCTTATCTCCTCGTTTTCGTTTAAGCGTTTTTCGTAACACGAAGGGTTAAAATATTCATCGAAACCAGACGAATTGATCCTGCAAGACCATTGGAGGTATAAAATCAAAATGTTAATAAATTAATATTAGATAAATTTGAAACCTCTTGTTAAAACTTACTGCCGTCCAGTTAAATAAATAACTTACGATAATAATTTTTTTTAAACCTTATATAACTCTTTAGTCTATTTATATTTATAAATTAATAATTTAGTAAAATTAAATATCATATAAATTAATAATATCATATATATTCTTAAAATATATCAGTTTAATATTTCGTTTTTTTATTAGAAATAAATTCTGTTATATAATATAGATATACTAGAGACTATATATAATATATACTTATATATTAATTTTTAACTTAATTCATTCAACGTATTTAATAAAAATATCATGTTACTTGGCCAACTCAAATTTTGCAACAATTTTAGCAATGAACTTTCCCTTAGAGCATTTTTCAATTCTATAAGCTGAACGTCGAATAATTTTTAACAAATGGTATGAATATATGAAATGTCAATTTATGTTAGGTTAATGTTACGGAAAGAGAATTGAAATTCATAATTTAGCTCTAATACACAATTTCAATGTTCCTTGATTTTGTTCACATGACATTTTTTTTCTAAATAATATTAATAAAAATAACTTTTAAAGTTCAGAATTTATTTTTAAATAATATGAAAATAATTTTTAAGCTCAATAAGTATCTCGAATGATTGAGTTAGTAGGTTAAATAGACTTTTTGAAATTAGATATTGTGTGAGATACTATTAATATTTAATTTTTCCATGCCAAAATAGCATAGCTCAGATATTATGTAGTGGAATAAAATTGTTAAAATATTTTATATTTTGATAATAGGACAAACATTATATGACGTTAACGTTGTAATATAGGATGCTCTAATGGGATGTTACGCACTCTTAAGATATGATGTTATATGTAGCCCTAGAAGAAGCTGAAAGGTTTGAACTTAGCTGCTTTGGCAAAATTAGGGTAGCGTGGACTGACTGACGTATCAGCGCTTTGGACCCAGCTCCTCGTAGCGAAACATGGAAAGTCGGGATGAGGGGTTTGTCGGGAGCAACCTATTTTTTGAGAAACCTCTGCGCGGGGCTTCGGATAAGGCTTCTGAGAATTGAATGGTCACTGGGGGATGGGTGTACCATCAATTTCTGGATTGACCATGGGCTTCCATGCGGCCCTCTGGTTCAGTTTGTAGCATCAAAAGTCTTTGTTAGTGGAGACGGCAGGGGGCTTGGTGAGTGAATTTTTCATTTCTGGGCTTGAGCGGTATATGCAGATTCTAAGAGGGTTGTTTCCTAATCCTATAGTAGACATACTTGGGCTTGAATTGGATGTACAAAGGTCTATGAAGTCTAGAAAAATGGATCAATATGGTGTTGTTAGCTGTTGGAGCATTATTTTTTTGTTAAAATTATAATGCCATTTCTAGAAAATTCCTAGGAAATTATCTAAAGATAAATATCTTAGATATTTTATTAAGAAAGATTTAGATTAGACAGCAGCTTCTCCAAGAAGCTTGTAAAAGATTGTGAAAGAAAGATTTCTGTGAATGTTGGTTATCATTCTCACCAACTTGAACAAGTATAAATATGTACATTTGGTCTCAAGTAATGTAAGGAAGAATCAATAAGCTCTTCTATCCCATACTATTACTTTCGAATTCATAAGCAGGCTCTGTTTCTATTTGTTCCACATTAACATCACTCATTCCATCATGTCACTCTTACTTCAAATTTATTTACTTTCAAATAGCTCCACTGCTAGAATAATGTAATATCAGTACTAATAAATCTCTTAATAAACTAACAGTGGTATCAGAGCCCGTTTTAATTATATATTGGGCATAATATCATGACACGTGTTAATCATAATGTCATTACATCTTTCCCAATATTTACGGGAGAACATTATGATTATTGGTCCAAAAAGATGAAGACATACTTTTTGTCCCAAGTCTTATGGAATTTAGTTAGTACAGGTGTACCTATACCCGCTAGTCTAAGTTCGATGGAACTAGCTGAAAAGACCCAAAAGGAGAAGGAGATAGAGGCTTAAAAACAAAAGGATTATCAAGCATTTTATGATTTGCAAATGGCGATGAATGATTACGTGTTCTCGAGGATTAGTCAAGCTACAACATCAAAGGAGGCATGGGATACCCTTAAGGAGGAGTTCGAAGGAAATATAAAGGTACGCGCCGTTAAACTATAAACCCTACGGCAAGAATTAGAAAATGCAAAAATGAGAGATTCTGAGACAATTAAAGAATACTATACTAGATTGAAAGAGTTAGTAAATCAATTGAGAGCCTATGGGGAAGATATTTTAGATAAAAAGGTAGTCGAAAGAATTCTAATTAGTGTTACGGAGAAATATGATCCCATAGTCACTACCTTTGAGGAAACTAAAGATATATCAACTTTGTCAGTAACCGAGTTGGTAGGCTCTCTAGAGGCATATGAGAAACGAATTAATAGGAGAAATGAAGAAAATTCATTGGATAATGCATTTTAGTCTAAATTGAATTTAAGGTCTCAGAAATTTCAAGGTGGTGGAAGAAATTTTAAAAAAGGAGAAATATCTAGAAGTGGGGTATAAATACAAATCGGAGAAAGGAGAGTTATCCTCCATGTAGATATTGCAAATGAACAAATCATGCTGAGAAAGATTGTTGCATAAGCAAAGGCCTCAATGCAATTTTGCCAAAAGATTTGGTCACTTAGAGAAAGATTGTCAGTCCAAAAATAAGCACCAGGCTAACTTCTCGGAGGAAAAGCGTGATAACCTCTTCTATGCATGTCATGCTACCTTCGAAGCTAAAGAAGAGACGTGGTACATAGATAGTAGATGCAGCAATCACATGACTACTAACGAGACGATTTTTGAGAGTATTGGCAAGTCAATCAAGTCCAAATTTTGTCTGGGAAATGGAGAGCTCATGCCAGTCGCTGGGAAAGGAACGATAGCAGTTCAAACCCAAAAAGGTATGCAACATATCAAGGATGTTTTCTTAGTTCCTATTTTAGCCTCAAATCTACTAAGTGTTGGTCAAATGATGGAACGAGGATATTCACTATTATTTAAAGGAGATACATGCAATATCTATGATCACAAAGATAGGAACATACCTATTTTCAAAGTCAAAATGCAAGGCTAGAGAAGATTTCCAATCAATTGGGGCTACTCAATGAAGACTGCAATGAAAGTCGTAAAAGACAATTCTTGGCTTTGGCATAAGAGGTTCGGCCATTACAATTTTCAAAGTCTGCAATTCCTACAACAGAAAAATATGATAAGTGATCTACCACCTATCGAAGTTATTCAAGATGTATGYGAAGGTTGCATGCTTGGAAAGCAACACGGGAAGTTGTTTCCATTTGAAAGTGCATGGCGAGCCAAGGAAGTTCTAGAACTCGTACATACTGATGTCTGCGGTCCAATGAAGATAGGATCACTCAATGGAAATAGGTACTTCCTACTCTTTATTGATGATTATACTAGAATGACATGGGTATACTTTATGCTAGAAAAATCCCAAGTCTTCGATATTTTCAAAAAATTCAAAAATTTTGTTGAGAAACAAAGTGGCCGCCATATTAAAGTCCTAAGGAGTGACAGAGGTATAGAATACACCTCAAAGACGTTCAATCAATTCTATGAAGATGAAGGACTTGAACACCAATTTACAGTCGGCTACGCACTAGAACAAAATGGCGTATCCGAAAGGAAAAATAGAACGGTCATGGAAATGGCAAGATCAATGCTCGAGGACAAGAAAATGCCAAAAACATTTTGGGCAGAAGCTGTCTATACTGCCGTTTACTTACTAAATAGATGTCCAACCTGAGTCGTCCAAGAAAAACTCCAATAGAAGCATGAAATGGTCGCAAGCCATCAGCAAAACATCTAAAAGTGTTTGGATGTCTATGCTATGCTCATGTTCTCGCAGTTAAGAGGACGAAGCTCGAAGAAAAGACTGAGAGAGAAATCTTCATCGGCTACAGCTCACAGTCTAAAGACTATCGTATTTACAACTTGAAGACTAACAAACTCATGATCAATAGAGATGTCAAGTTTGATGAAAATTCCTCATGGAATTGAGAAGCAGAAAAGGTAGAGACGAGGAAAGTTATATCAACCAAGGGGACAAATAACAACCATGAAGAAGAAGCGAGGCCATCAACGCCACCCACTAGTGATCCATTACCACCATCTATCCCAAGTTTAGAATCAAATCAAGCCTCCGGAGATGAATCACCTCCAGATTCACCCTCTAATGGCAAGGGAAGTCCGGGAAAACCTTCTCCATCACCACCTCCAAGGAGAACATGATCTTTAATTGAAATCTATGAAACATGCAGCTTTGTAGCTGTGGAACCAGACAACTATGAAGATGCTTCTAAACAAGAGGTTTGGAGAAAAGCTATGGAGGAGGAGATAAGGATGATAGAAAAGAACGAAACCTGGGGATTGGTGAACCATCCAAGGGACAAAGACGTCATTGGAGTTAAGTGGGTCTACAAAATAAAGCTTAATTCAGATGGAACTATTCAAAAATACAAGGCAAGACTTGTGGTCGAAGGCTACTCACAACAACAGGTATTGACTACAATGAGATATTTGCTCCAGTAGCTCGTTTTGATACAATACAAGTACTAGCAGCACTTATAGTGCCAAAAAGGTGGAAATCTATCAATTGGATGTGAAATCAGCATTTCTAAATGGGTTTCTTGAGAAAGACATATATGTTGATCAACCTCAAGGTTTTATTGTGAAAGGAAGCGAAGAAAAAGTACTAAAGTTGAAGAAGGCACTATACGGGCTTAAACAAGCACCCAAAGCCTGGTATAGTTGGATTGATAGTTACTTCATCAATCAAGGATTCAGGAGGAGCGAAAGTGAACCTACCCTCTACATCAAGACTCAAGGTTAGTTAGATACTCTCATTGTTTCATTATATGTAGATGATCTTATCTTCACAAGAAATAACAAGAAGATGATTCAAGAGTTTAAAGTGAAGATGATGAGAACATTTGAAATGAGGGACCTTGGTCTTATGCAATACTTCCTTGGTATGGAAATTGATCAAAATGAAGATGGTATATTTCTATCTCAGAAGAAGTACACAGAGACTCTTCTAAAAAGATTTCGAATGTATGGTTGCAAGCTAGTTGCAATGCCACTAGTCACTAATAAGAAGTACAAGAAAGATGATGGCACGAAGGAAGCTGATGCATCAAAATATAGAAGTTTCATTGGAAGCTTGCTATATCTCATAGCTACAAGGCCAGACATCATGTATGCAACAAGCTTACTATCCAGGTTCAATCAGACACCTAGTCAAGTACATTACGGAGCTGCAAGGCAGACACTAGGATACTTGCAAGGTACGATGGACTTCAGAATTTGGTACAAGCCTACTCAAGCATAAAGCTTAATCGAATACACTAATAGTGATTGGGCTGGATCAATGGATGATATGAAGAGTACATTAGGATATGCATTTACACTTGGATCGGGAATCTTTTCTTGGTCATCCAAGAAACAAGATACAGTTGCTCTATCACCTGCAGAAGCAGAGTATGTTGTAGCCTCAATAGCAACTAGTCAAGCAATATGGCTAAGGAGAATACTGGAAGACATGGGCGAGCAACAAAAATCTACCGTAGAGCAACTGTATCTTGTTTCTATTGTGATAACAAATCAGCAATCTCCATGGCAAAGAATCTGGTATATCACAGTAGGACTAAGCACATAGCTATAAAGTATCATTTCTTACGAGATGCTGAAGCTAATGGTGAAATCAAGCTAAACTACTGTAGCATGGATAAGCAAAATGCAAATATTTTCACGAAGGCACTTCCAAGACCAAGGTTCGAGATAATGCGAACTTTAATCGGAATTATGAAAAGGCATTAAGGAGGAGTGTTAAAATTATAATGCCATTTCTAGAAAATTCCTAGGAAATTATCTAAAGATAAATATCTTAGATATTTACTAAGAAAGATCTAGATTAGATAGTAGCTTCTCCAAGAAGCTTGTAAAAGATTTTGAAAGAAAGATTTTTGTGAATGTCAGTTGTCATTTTCACCGACTTGAACAAGTATAAATATGTACATTTGGTCTCAAGTAATGTAAGAAAGAATCAGTAAGCTCTTCTATCCCATACTATTATTTTCCAATTCATAAGCAGACTCTGTTTCTATTTGTTCCACCTTAATATCACTCATTCTATCTTATTACTCTTGCTTCAAATTTATTTACTTTCAAATAGCTCCACTGCTAGAATAATATAATATCAGTACTAATAAATCTCTTAATAAACTAATATTTTTCTTTTATATTACCAGAGACTTGAATGCCTAGGGGATCGTTACTAGATGGGAAGCTTCTACTTAGCTATCGGAGGAAAAATGATATCAGGTTGTTGCAACTTTTTGCCACAGAGGTTTAGCATTTTCGCACTTGGAATGACCAATACTCTATTTCGAAATTCGTAAATTATGTAGAGACCATGGAATCTATAGAGATAGGGATGGAGAGGAACTCGATTCGCATCGCAGGTATGGCTATTTCTTTCATTCTTCATGTAGTCAATTAGTTCATGCTATGCATTGAATATTTGATATAATATTCTAAGTTCAGGTTGCTTGAAGGTTTTCTACACATAAGTCATACTAGCAAATTATTAGTCTTGTTCATTCATGAGTATGTTCTTCCTAAAAAGACAGACAATACTGCATTCAGTAACCTGTCAATAATTTTGGGATTAAAGTTATGAAATTAGATAAGTACTTGTTATGTTCTTAAAAACACTGGCATTTCATGTAGGATTTCTAATGTTTGTTGAAATTTTGTAGATTGTGTTACTATAGTCTGAAGCTTTCTCCAGGGTTGATGTCCAGCAAACTGGAGTAAGTCCAATAGCGGGTAGCATTGCTCATGGAGGTAACTTAAGGAACTCATTGTCCAGTGTGGTGGTTTCTTATCGATAGATTAATGGCAATGAAAATGATGGTCTCAAATGCAAGAGGCTGAGAAGCTACTGCACGAATTGAGAAAGTTGGAAACCTCCACTAGATTTGTGGCAGAAAGCTCCGGGAARGGAAAAAGAAAGCTGTCTTTAGTGATCCGTGATTGTTCATGTTTTCATAGTTTTGATTATTGCTCCATATCAGGAAAATTTTGCATTTTCTACTTGCCTTTCTACCTTTAATATGTGATAAATGTGTCTATTATTGCTGATGCAAACACATGTTTGAATTTAATATTTGTCATCTAGTATTTTCTTTGTATGTAACAAGCAAATCAAGCTAAATCATGTGATTACACTCCATAAATCTATTTTGCTTTGCTAATTCACCAAGGCATTCCCAAAGAAAGGATGAGAAACATGAAGCATACTACACTCAAATAAAGCATGTCTATTCTCTTCCAAAATCATGTGATTACAAATTTGACAATTTATGTTCCAAGATGAGATCCTACTATGTAAATTAACCATAGTAGGCATTATAATGTTAAAGATCCTCTTTATGAAAATTCAAATTTTAAAAATTTCAAACATCCAAATATTGCTCAACTCTAGTAGTGCCTTTATTCTACTATGGTTTGTGTGGCGACATTTGTAGGAAATTTTAACTGATATTTACAAATGTCTCTGTAGATATGAAAATTTTATCAAACTAAAATTTTCATAATCTATTTAAATGGTCAAGAGTTAAATTTAAATGCTGCTCAACCAATGAAATGATGACACGTGTCAAGGATGACAAGGTTCAACCCATGAAATCATGGATGCAAGCTTGGCGAATAATGTAATGCCACGTCACTCCTAGATATGACTTTGCCAATCAAATCAATTCGCTCTGTCTATAAATAGAGGCCAAAGCATGAGAGTAAGAGGTCCAGAAATTTATATCAAGGTCCAGCAATTGAGAGAAGCTTAGAAGAAAGAGCACCAAATTTCTCTCCAAATCCTGAGATTAAGCTGTGAAGGAGAAGAATCAACGGATTGAGTTCTTATCATGAGACATTTCAGAGATTGTAACATTGTATGTCTTTTTTATTATATTTTCAGGACGAGAGATTTGTATAAACAAATTTTGGCATGTCTGGTGGGACAACCTCTACCATTTATCTCTTCTCTTTAAATCAATCAAATCAAATTCATCAATGGCCCCAAGGACAACATCTCAGGCTACCCCTTCCAGATCTACAACGATTGGTGCTGTTGCCAAGTCAGCCATGTTGGCTACATATGCAGGACCTATGATGCAAAGTAGGGTGCCACTTGACATAAGAAAAGAAGTGAAGGAATGCTTCTCAAACGATTAGATCTTTGAATGCTCAAACCCTATGTTTAAGGATGTTCTTCCTCACAAAGGAAAAATGGGAGTCGACTCTACTATAAGAACCATTATGTCTTTGTTAAATGCAGGTATCGAACCCCAAAAGTCTAAACATGCTGACGGTAGATATATTTCAGATTTGACACCAGCTCCTCAGAGGATCCGAAGCTTGATGTGATTGCTCATGAAGATCCAAAGACAAGTTCATTTGCTATACCTGTTATGATGACGAACATCTGAACTGCCAAAGAATAAATTTCAAATTTGACCAAATTGGTGGAAAGTCTTGCGAAGCATACTTAGCAGCAAGATCTCACAATTGCTCAACTACTAAATCAGCTTGACAGTGTTGGAGAAGCAAGTTAATATGCTCTAAAATATTCTGAGCCTTCAAATATGTCGAGTTCTGCCAAAGTTTTAGGGAAGCAACATTAAGTCGAATTTAAATATGAATATATGAGAGAAGCGAGATCCTCAAAAGAAACCACAACAATCCAAGTCTCCTAAGATGGATTAATCCCTGTTGACCAATTGAAGGATTTTATCATGGCGCCATCAAGGATAAGTATGAACGGAGTAGTAAATCTTCTTTTGCATATTCTAAAGCATATACCAAGAGGATTGATAACTTGAAGATGCCTATAGGTTATCAACCTTCAAATTTTCAGCAATTTGATGGAAAGAGAGATCCTGAACAACACACTACACATTTTGTTGAGACTTGCAACAATGATGACACGTATGGTGACTACCTTGTCAAGCAATTTGTTCGATCTCTCAAGGGAAATGCATTGATAGGGACATTGATCTCATAGCTATATCCATTGATAGCTGGGATAAACTTAAGCATGAATTTCTCAACCACTTTTTTAGCAACCCTTGTAAATATGTTGGAATTGAGCCATACTAAGAAATAAAAGGATGAGATAAAAGGATGAGCTGGTCATTGATTATGTCAGTCGAGCCTAAATTGTAGAGATCGTCTCCTTGAACAATATGCAATCGAGATGTGCATTCAAGGTATGCATTGGAGCCTCCAATATATTTTGAGAGGAATCCAGCCAAGAACGTTCGAAGAATTAGCTACTCATGCTCTTGATATGGAGTTGAGCATCATGTCACAAGGAGATCGAGGAGTTTTGTCACCAGAGCCACGAAACAAGGAAATTTGACTTCAAGAGAACAACTAAGTCATTGTCCAAGTTTGACGGAAAAACATCCATGACAACAACCATAGTACCTATTAGGATATCTACAAAAGTAAGTAAAAAGGTTATAGGAAAAGTAAATACTACTCCACATTTTGGAAGAAGACGTATGACTTTGAAGGATATGTGATGTGAGTGAAACTCCATCGATTTTACTAGTAATTATATGCACATTTTCTACCTATTTAATATGATGAAGTAATACTTTGTACTATTTTGCCTTGAACATTGTTTGAATTCAATCAAGTGACTTTATTTATGCAATATTGTGAAAGTATAGAATTCATGTGCTATCACTAAGCTAAATGCCCTATTTTGTAGGAAAAAGCATTCTATAAATGAAATAGAAGATTACTTGATAGAGAAATAAAAAGTTATGCAATGTCATAGAAATGCAATGCTACAACAATGGAGACTGAGCAGGAGCAGCACGGCAATCGAGAAGTTCAAAGGCAAAGAAGTTGTCTCTATGAGAAAATTAAAGTCCTAAGAGCTTTAAATTAAGGAGAATGTCTTTTCTACAAAAAGGCATAAAGGTACAATGTGCAAGTGGGTCTCTTGTCAACTTAGATGTTGACATATGACTAGTTATGACAACTTTTTATCAAGCTTCCAAACGAAGCTTCAAATGACAAAAAGGGAAGAAAGATTAAAGAGGACATATTTGTGCAAAAAAAATGCTCCACAGGAAGAGAAAAAACCTGAAAAAAGGAGAGAGAAAGGGAGCAAAAAGAGGAAAAGTTTGGAAGAAGAAGAAGAACAACAACTCAAGGAGGACTTCACTATTGGGCTTCACCACAACCTCTTTAGGCTTTATTTCTCCTTCTCTTAGTTATTATTTTGAGATGTATTTTGAGATGTTAAGCTGCTATATTATGTATTTTCTTACATCTAAGAGCATGAACTAACTTCATAGAAGTTAGAGCTTTGATGAACTAATGTACCAAATATTTTATTGAATGATTTACGCAAGGTTTGCTCTTTATAAATGCTTTACTCAAGGGTGTTATTTGTTTACATTCATTGTTTTTTGGCCATGAATGGTGTTTCTGTAAGCTTCTTGAACTCCGAAAGGTATAGATAGAGAGGTGAAAAACTTGAGTAGATTTGTGTTTAGATATCTTGGGATAAGGTTTAATATCTTAGGAAGTGCCATTAAGCAATAGAGACATCTACGTTCCACCCATAAAATCACACGAGATTTGAACATTCATTTGTGTTCTTTAAGCTAAGTAACTCCAACAGGTAGAATAACTTAGTGAAATAGGAACAAGGACCAAGAAAACTAAAAGGGTGAAGTCGTTTTCTGTCTTGATTTATGTTTTTACTATAGTTAAGCGTTTGCTGCGTCATTGTTGTACGGTTGATTCTGCAGCATTGATGTTTTGACTTTAGTACATTGGGGACTCTTAGCTCTTACTCACTTTTAACCTCTTAATCATCTTGTGTGTGCGATTGCTTCAATTTGTTTCTGAATCTTTGTCACTAGATAATTTTAGATAATTTTAGTTTATTTTTGTGACAACTATAAAAAATCATTTGATTTTATTAGGAAGTTAAACTGTCACTTTTGAACCAATAGTTTTTGTGGGATCGATACTTTACTTCTTTTACATTACTTGATACTTGTGCATTGTAGTCAATGGCTTAATTGCGATTTTGTTTGTCAAGTTTTTAGTGCCGTTGTCGGGGACTGTTATGTGTTTGAGTGATATTTGAATTTCTATTGCTTGTTATATTCTTATTCCTATCCTATATTCTTATTCTTTACTCTTGTTCTTGACAGTTAATTTTCTCCCATGAATGTCCCAAGAGGACAGCACGTACCTCTTTGATCCTACACTAGAAAGAACTTTTCATTCTAGGAGAAGAAGATAACGTGTAAGTGCTAGTAAATGAAGAGAAATGGATGCAAGAGAATAAGAGAATTTGCTGAGTGTAGGTACAGAACTCAACGCTGCAGGAAACGCTGTGTAACACCCTCAGATTAGGAACCTTTATCCTAACTCAGGAATGTCACCATTTACTCACTAACACGAATTTGCGGAAGCTCAAAAGAATTTAAACCAAATAATAAATACTTAATACAACCATTTTAATACATAACATTCATTTACATTGACTTCAGGGTATCTTGGTTTTGCCCACAAGCGACCTCTTTGCACTATCTGACTACACATCATCTGAAATGCAAACGAGAGAAAGGAATGAGCTAAAAAGCCTAGTAAGTAAATCTCATGCATGAATGCATAAACATGTCCTACATGTTATGTGATTATAGAATTTCGCCTTTTAAATGAAAAACTTTCCAAACATTCCTTTTTTGGAAACCTCTTTACAAAACCTTTCCTTCAAAATTTACTTACAGTAAAATATTTCATTTCATTTCATTCGTGAGCTCACTGAGTGTAACTCCTAGCCATTAGGCTTGCAGTAGGCCATTCTTATTTGGAACCCAATTTCATTCCTACTGGTAGTACTGCAAAGCAGTTAACATTCTTTCATCTCTTCACCTCCCTAAAGTGAATCATTACCTACCCTCGAAGAATCGAGTGCGCCGGTCCCCCACACCTCATTTCCCACTCACATCCTTCATGGCTAGGTTTATACTTCTTTCCGAAAACTTTAACATTTTCAAAACTTTAACATTTTCCTTTAAAATTCCATTTCCTAAACCATTCACTTTCTAAATATATGAATGGCTCATACCAGAAGTGATGTAGAATTCTAACTACATGCTCATAACATAAATGCATACAACCGTAGATAACATATCATTTGACAATAGTACACGATATGAAACAGTATATAACATATTATTCGATATAAAAGTAATACAGAATATGAACACATGTAACATTCCACACAATTTATACACCTCAATATACAATCCCATACACAACATGTTAGACCAACTAACAAAGATCAATTACATTCATTCATAACATTAATGAGATGTGAGGATTTACTTACATAGAACTCAGACTCAATACACATTCAATTCACATAAGAGCAATTATAACCATCATACATATATGTTTATGAGAATGTGAGAGTTTACTTACATAGAAATCTCATATCCAATACATTAATCTACTTAAAAGAATTCAAATACATCCAATCATATGCGTTAATGAAATGAGAGAATTTACTTACCCGAAGTCCTTTAGCTAAAGGGTTCCTACTTAAATCGTGAAGTGAACTCCTTCAACCGTTCTCAACGTTAAGGCCTCGGAATGACCTAGTTGTGATTATAAAAAAAAGGTCTATTTAATTTGATCATCCCAACTTAGGTATTATGTGTTTAATCCAAGAATATCCTTTGCCAATTATTAATCCATACTTAGTTCCTACATTACCAATTATCATGTTTTTTAAGGGTACAAATTAAATTCCTTCTTTCGGGTATTAAATTTAACCTATGTTCTTCACAGTTTTACTTTAGGATATAATTTCATAAGTCATAAATTTTAATATCAAATATTAATTTTTTCACCTTTTAAGTTCACAAAGTCCAAGTGTCTCAGGAAATGGTTTTAGGTTCTCGGGCATCTGGGCATCTGGGCGTTGGGCACCCGCTGGTCTTGCGCTGGCACTTGGGCGTGAAACGCCTGGGTGCTTGCTAGGCGCCTCTGTTCTGGAACTGGCAAGAACTAACAAGGCTCAATTGTTTTCCCAGCGAACTTCGGCGATGAGCAGATCAGCGTTGGCACAAGGTTTGGTCAGCGAGATGAAGGAACCGGAGAGGAACCGGAGACAGCAAGCTGAGTACTCAACCTCGTACTATTGTTGGACTGATCAGGCTTCTTTGGATGGCGATCGGGACGTCGTGACCAGTGGACAGAGGAGATCCGGTCGAGTAGAGTAGAAGAAGAAGAAGATGAAGGCAGATCTAGCTGCACCACAGAACATCCGAGCAGTGGGTAAGACATGAGGATTTGGCGAGCAGCAGCCGCGCACGTGGACCTGGCAAGCGGATCGGGCGAGCGACAATAGCAAAGATGGATGGCAGTGGTGACAGCCAAGCGGCAGGCGGCAACGCTTCTCTGAGCGGTCACAATTTTAAGCGCGACTATGGCAACTCTAGAGCAAAGAAGAAAGGAGAAGAAGATGAAGGCCGATCTGGGCTGAGTGTTTTGTCACGAGCTCGGCAATAGGAGAAGCGGATCTAGCAGTGGGAGAAGGGGAGAGAAGAAGGAGAAAGGAGAAAGAGAAAGAAAAGCCACGACGAGCGGCGTCGGCTAGGCAGAGGAGAAATGGCAGTGGTGGCAAAGAGAAGAGAAGAAGAAGAGATGGGTAGGGTTTGGGAGTGGGCGGCAGCTAGGGTTTTTCTGGGAGTGAGGGTGGTAGCGGCAATGGGGAGGAAGATGAAGATGGTTTAGGGTTTTTTTTTTTTTTTTTAACTTGGGCCGTGACCCAAATCCTTCGGGCCTTTCCATCCATAATTAACCCAAATCCTTAAATTAAATTCAACAGGCTTTTTCTTTCGATAAAAAATATAGTTTTCGGTAGAAAAGCGAATAAGCCCAACAAGTCGAGCCTCTAAAAAACTAAGGGTCCTAATCTGACAAACACGATAATTCCATACTTATTAAACATACAATTAAAACATTAACCACATAGAAAATTATTCAACCCTAGTTGGCACGCAAATTTCACACTATCATACAAAAATCCATAAAAAGAAATCTCGGGTATTACATGCTGCAACACTAGTTGCAGCTCAATACTGCAGGAAATGCCACAGCAATGGCTGCTAAGCGTAATGCTGGAGCAATGACCACCAGATTGAATGCAGAAAGGAAAGCTGGAGCTATGACTGATGATAAGAATAGATCTATCAGGGATTATGCAGTACCTATGTTAAATGATCTTCAGCTAGGCATTGTGAGACCTCTTATTCAGGCTCAACTCTTTAAGCTGAAGCCAGTAATTTTTCAGATGCTTCAGACAGTGGGCAGTTTAGCGAGATAGCTACAAAGGACCCTTCTCAACATATCTGTTTGTTTTTGGAAGTGAGTGATGCTTTTCAAGTGCAACGGGTCAGTAAAGAAGCTCTTATAGTCAAACTTTTTCCATATTCATTGAGAGATTGAGCTAGAGATTGGCTAAAMACTTTACCTCCCCATTTTGTTACTTGATGGAGTGATTTGATAGGGAAATTCTTGTTCAAATATATCCTCACAACCAAGAATGCCAAGTTATAGAATAATATTATAGCCTTTCAACAACATGGTGATGAAAAATTTTATAAGGCATGGGAGAGGTTCAAGGAGCTTTTGAGGAAATGTCCATATCATTGTATCGCTCATTGGATCCAAATAGAGACTTTCCATAACAGATTAAGCCCTCAATACCGTAATGTAGTAGATGCCTCAACTAATAGAGCATAAATTGACATGTCGTATAATGAAGCTTTTGAGATATTGGAAATGATGGCCAGTAATAGCTTTAGTGGCTTGCAACCGGAAATACTACTACAATGTTTACAATAGCAAGGAGAGTGGCAAGGATTCTTGAGCTTGATGTAAAATATTCTCTTGCAAATGAAGTAACATCCATCTTTAATATGTTGAAGTCTATGCAAGTCCAATTAGGTTTATCTACTGGATGACAACCTTTTTTGAAGCAACACACTTCTATGCCATCACCTTTATTGCATTCTAGTGTATATTGTGGAGAGGGATACTCTTTTGAGAATTGTCCTTCTAACAACCCTATTCCAACACCTACAATCCAGGATGGAGAAACCACCCCAAATTTTCATGGGGTGGCCAAGGAAGCAACCAGGCACAAGGGCAAATTTTAGACCTTCTGGACCACTTGGATGTGAGCGAAAAAGTTAGCAAAATAGAGGGCAGCCTAGAACAACTCTCTTGAAAGAGTTCTCAAAGAATTTATGGCCAAGAATGAAACAGATATTCAGAGATAAGATTTAGTCATTCAGAGTCATAATATTTCACTTAGGAATTTGGAGAACCAAATAGGATAGTTTGCTAAGCTTTGAACAATAGAACTAATGGTACCTTTCTTAGTAATACAGAAATCCCCAAGAGAGATGGTATGGAACATTGCAAGGTTATAACTTTGAAGAGTGGTAAGGAGTTGGGTACACCCCATCATAAGAAGAAAGTTCCAACTGAAGGAGAATCATTAGAAAGTGAAAGGAGGCTGAATTTGTGATTCACATTGGTCTAAGGCAACCATAGCTGTAAATTCTCATGCTGTAGCATTACCACTAGAAAGAGTAGATTTACAACCAGTCACCAAAAGCTGCCATTTTCCCAACGATTTCAGAAAAAAGCAAGAAAATAAGTAGTTCAACGAGTTCCTAGATGTCTTGAAACAATTTCACATTAATATTCCACTTGTAGAGGCATTTGAGCAAATGCCTAATTAAGTGAAGCTCWTGAAGGACATCTTAACCAAGAAGAAGAAGTTAGGGGAGTACGACACTGTGGATTTGACAAAGGAGTGTAGTTCTATGTTGCAAAAAAAAAAATTACCTCGGAAGTTAAAAGATCCTATGTACGATTGGAAGCAGCTACAGTAGGAGAGCTTTATGTGACCTTTTGCTAGCATCAATCTAATGCCCATGTCAGTGTTCAGGAACTTGGAGTGGGAGAAGCCAGACTGACCACAGTCACTCTTTAGCTAGCTGACATATCTTTTGTCTATCCTGAGGGAAAGATTGAGGACATCTTGGTGAAAGTTGATAAGTTCATCTTTTCAGTTGACTTCATCAACTTGACTATGAGGAGGACAAGAAAGTTCCAGTTATTCTTGGGAGACCATTTTTAGCAAATGGGAGAGCCTTGATCAATGTACAAAAAGGAGAGTTGACCATGAGAATACATGACGAAGAGGTGACATTTAACGTCCTCAATACTATGAAGTTCCACAATGGGATTGAAGAGTGCTCGTCCATTGGTATGGTTGATTCTTTAGTGGCTGAAAATTTTCAGCAATGTTGCAGCATTAATTCTGTGAAAATGAGCAAAATTGTAGATTTTTTAAGTTGCATGATTTGCTTGAGCTTAATAATGAATCTGCTTAACTAGCCAGAATGATGAAACTCAAGAGATCCCATTTCAAACAAAGGAAATAATTTGAATCACTTGAGTTGCTAGAGAGAGTGTATAAACCCCTTTGGTCTTCCATTGAAGAAGAAGAGAGGGAACAGATAGAACAAACTCAAGTAGAAGACCCCATGGAGAGGATGACATTGAGGACACTCACTAGGGGAGTATAGTTCAACTTTGAACTATTATTTCTTTTGGGAACATTTAATTTCAATTTTTGGGATTGTTATTTTGTTTTAGAATGCATGTCTTTAGTTTGGATCTGTTGAACAATTTCTATTTCTTGTACTTTTGGTTAGTGAGTAGTTCAATCTAATTTTTGGGTATTTATTTGCTTAAATTGTTTTGGACAACAATCATTAGATTGAATTATATTTCTGTTACATAATTAGCTTATCTATTTTGGGGCAATTTGGCTTGTGGTTTAGTGACTTGCTAATTCTGTATTAGGAATCTATTCTGGTTAAATAGCTATGGTCATTGACTTCTTGAATATACTTTATTAGTTTATTTTAATTTCAGTTTTTGATGTTTTATTCTTTTTGTTAGTTATCTCATATTGGTTTTATTTCTTCACAAACCTTTTGTGCAATGCTATGGTAGGCTGATGCAACTGCATTGTGATAGCCATGCTACAACATTGACTTATTTTTTATATTTTCCTACCTTTTGAGGATATAATTGCTATCAGTTGACAGATTCCTCTCCTTAGTCTAAATGTTGCTAAGTATAAGTAATCCCTTAAGATTTCAAGTGCTATGTATGGTCATCGCTTAATTATTGTTGATCAATACTTGCATATCCCACTCTCCAAGGACATAAATGAGATTTCAATTGCATTTACAAATGAAAATTAGATTGCRAAAACCCCTTATTAGTCTTGGAAATGGAATGAAATGTTTTGGAAATAAAATTTTGAACAGGTTTGGGGGCGTATCCTTTAGTTTGATTTACAAATTTAATTTTGCACTATAATAACTACTCCAATGCCTTGAATTTTCTAGTAACCAGAGTTATACATGTTACTCATGTGTAATTTTGCATCAAAAAGCGATATTAGGTAAGAGTATGCATAACAACTCTCATTTTTGTGACTTAAACCTAGTTACTGGAAACCTTCATCACAAAATGTTGATTTTTGCATCAAACAATTCTTGTGACATTAGAGAGTAAACGTTGTGCACATCTATAGAAAAAATAAAAAAAGAAAAAGAAAAGAGAACTTACAATGCTTGTAGCATTGAGGTTGCAACAATACTTTTAACCATTGTCACTAGCCTGATTTCTACTAATTCTTTTTTATTTCTTCTAATTTGGGGAATTCTATATTTGTGTGGGAAGAGGTTTGTTTATCATATGTTGAAATCACATTAGTCTTTTGTATTGAGTTTGGATAATTTGCATTCTTGACATATAGTTGGTTATGGTTCATTACCACACACTTGCTTAAGGTGACCAAAATACTTATCCAATTTTTGTGATGGGAGATGGATCTACTATTGACTTTTTAGTGCATTATTCAAGTAGATATTTTGTTTTCACTTTCCCTTTCATTATTGCTCAAGGACTAAGAATGTTTAGGTTTGGGGGTGTTAATGTGGATGAAAATCCATTGATTTTACTGGTAATTATGTACACATTTTCATCCTTTTTAATATGATGAAGTACTACTTTATATTATTTTGCCTTAAACATTGCTTAAATTCAATCAAGTGACTTCATCTATGCAATATTGTGAAATTATAGAATTCATGTGCTATTACTAAGGTAAAATGTCCAATTTTGTAGGGAAAAAAGCATTCTATAATCGAAATAGAAGTAGATGTGGTTTTGAATATCTTCGGATAGGTTTTAATATCTTAGGAAGTGTCATTGAACATTAGAAACATGAAACTGAAAGGGTGAGGTCTTTTTCTGTCTCAATTTGCATTTCCACTATAGTTAAGCCTTTGCTGCATCATTATTGTATAGCATTGATATTTTGACTTCTTGGACATTAATACATTGGGGACTTTTAGCTCTAACTCACTTTTAACCTCTTAATCATCTCATGTGTGCTCTTGCTTTAATTTGTTCCTGAATCTTTGTCAATAGATAATTTTAGATTATTTTAGTTTATTTTCGTGACAACCATCAAGAAACATTTGATTTTATTAGGAATTTAAACTATCACTGTTGAACCAGCAGTCTTCGTGGGATCGATACTTTACTTCTTCTATATTACTTGAGGACAGCATGTACTTGTGCATTGTAGTCAATTACTTAATTTCAATTTCGTTTGTCAATATGCAAAATAAAGAATACCCATTTCTCAATTTTGACGTTTCGAAAAATTTTTGATTGCATGTTGAATGTTGGGATCATCGAACTGCCAGAGGTCAAATAGGCAGAAGAAGCAAGATGGTTGGGAGATCCAAATTATTGGAAATAGCATAATCTTCTTGGCTATCTGATCAAGAAATGCTTCATCTTTAAGGATAAAGTCATGGAATTGGCTTGCATGGGTACATTTTGCTGAAGGAAGAAAAAATGGTTGCTAATCAGATAAGCATTATACCAAATGCTTACTCCTCTGGATCTATTAATGTAAATGTTGCGCATATCTCATGATCACCTAAATGCTTCATTGAGATCAAATTTTTATAGTTCGATGTGATGAAGTTTGACATAAAGCGCTCACCTAAATGGTTTACAAGTCGGCTAACCTAGTCGCAGATATAGTTGCAAAGCCATTTGAAAATGTTGAAAGTGGCGAAGTTGATGATTTCGATCTTGGAAGTTGGATAATGCCCAAGAAAGTCATCAACAAATCAAAGGTTTCATACATCCCTAACTACTGACGACCTATTACATTGGGAGAGTTCTTTCCAAGAGCATTAATTGATAATCTTGAAGTTATCTCATATTCTGTCACAGGTAATAGGTGGTAAATTATTCTGGCCATTCCTCTCCAAAACATTCAGTTCAAGAGGATTGTCCTGTGCAAATCGAGGGATGCACTTCAAATTCAGTCACATGTATAACGTCCATAAATTTCAATGATGATGATTTGTTGCTGGGTTCAAAACCTCATAACCGACTTCTATTCGTATTTGGCTATGTGCTAGAAAAGAAGATAAACTGAATATTGTTCGATGGAGGTTCAGCAGTCAACATCCTCCCTCTATGCATCTTAAGAGAACTTGGCATTTCCATAGAAGAACTATCCCAAACTCACCTCATGGTCTAAGGTTTTAATTAAGGAGGTCAAAGAGCACTGAGTACTATTCGATTAGACTTGCTAATTGACGAAATGTCATCGAATGTTTTGCTCCATGTGATCGACTCTAAGACCTCTTACAATATGTTATTGGGAAGGCCTTAGCTTCATGATAGTGGAGTTGTACCCTTACCACTCCAACAATGCTTCAAGTACATCAATAATGGTGCCGTCAAAAAGGTGATAGCTGACAACAAGCCCTTCACAAAGGCAAAAGCATATATTACAAATGCAGAGTTTTACCTTGGCAGGAAAAATATATAGTTTAGTGGAAGTCAAATAGCCCCAGAAAAATAAATTTATGGTAAAGTGTTGTCGTTTCCAAATTTCAACCCTTTTTGAAGGAAGAATCTCAACATTCTGCGAAAGTTTCAAGCAATGTGGAAAGCGATAAGACAAAAGCATAATATATTCAAGCACCTACTTCCTCCACTATCTAAGATCGATGAGGAAAGAAGGTCAGTCTCATTTTACTAAGGTTGAAGCTTTGAAAAGATTCGCTGTTCCTTTGACCAAGATTGAGGCACTAAAGCAGTCAAAGCCTATTTTGAAGGATTTTGCACGGCCTGAGGTGGGGCCAATGGTAGAAAGTGTTTCTTTACCTTCCAAAAGAATTGAAGATGGCTTCGATCCTAATGCATGCAACCTTTTAGCCAAAGTTGCATATGATTTACGAAGTCAGAATGCCCTGGGAAGACTTATTCCTGAAATTGTTCAATCAAAGGATCATGGCCTGAATGAGACAGAGAAGATTGAGATAAAATGGCATTCTTTGGAAAGTTCATGTGCAGGCATTGAATTCAAGCAACCTACACCTTTGCGCATAGCAATAAACCGAGTAAGTAATTGTTATACCTCAGTGGAAGATGCGTGTTCAGCAGTGGGTCACAAGTCAGTCTTTGATCAAATTAGGGGAAGCAAATTCCTCTGCCTTAGTTTTCAAGCGGTTGGGACTCCAAGGGAGAAGATCAAATAGAAATTCCTCCTTCAAAAGACTTGGAGTAGCCAAGGATTCCAGGCTAATTTAGAAGGTTGAAAAACATCTGTATGCGAAGATTGACGCAAATGAGTATTGAAGCAGAATACCTTCCAAGATAAGGAGGAATACTACACTTCTCTGAATTGCAGCAATGTTCTGAAAGCTAAACTGCAAACAGTAGTTTATACAAAGCTAAAGGAAAAAGATGAAGAAAGTGTCGGCTCATTTTACTATATCAACATTACTGATGAACATAATGAAGAATAAGATGCTGAAGAGGCACCTCCTGAACTTTAGAAATGTACCAAAGCTAATGTATATGAGTTAAGAGAAGTCAACTTAGGCACTAAAGAGGATCGATGCTCAATCTACATAAGCGCCCTTTATCTCAAAAAGAAAGTGAAGTATCTATCCAACTTTTGTAGGAATTTAGATATGCCTTCGCATGGACGCATAACGAAATGCCAGGTTTAGATGCAAAGATTGCAGTTCATCATTTGGCCATCAAACGAGGAGCTAAACTAGTAAAGCAGGGACAAAGGCACTTTCGTCCTGAGTTGGTCCCTTCAAAACAGAAGTCAACAAGCTTATCAAGGCAGGATTCATTCAAGAGGTCAAATATCCTATGTGGATCTCTAGCATTGTTCCTATGAGAAAGAAAAATGGATAAATCCAAGTATGCATTGACTTCAGAGACTTGAACAATGCATGCTCAAAGGATGATTTTGCCTTTCCTATTATTGAACTCATGGTCAATGCTACCGATAGATATGAGGCTTATCCTTCATAAATGGGCTGGTTATAATTAAATACAAATGGTGTCAAGAGATGAAAAGATGACTGCTTTTCGCACTCCCAATGATATTTATTGCTACAGGGTGATGTCGTTTGGTCTGAAAAATGCTGGACCAGCAAGCAATGCAGAAAATCTTCAATGATATGCTCCACAAATACATTGAATATTATGTGGATGATCTAGTCATAGAGTCACGAAAATGGGATGATCATTTAAAAGTGGTGAGAAAAGTTTTTGAATGACTTTGCTGTCATCAATTGAAGATGAACCCTTTGAAGTGTGCCTTTGGAGTTGCTTCAGGAAAAGTTTTAGGCTTCATTCTACACCAACGTGGTATTGAAATTAATCAGGCCAAAGTAGTGCCATATTAAGAATGCTAGAGCCTCAAAATGTGCATGATATACGAAGCTTGCAAGGGAAATTATATCTGTGATGATTCATCTCAAATCTTAATGATAGGTGTCAAACATTTAGTTGACTGATGTAAAAAGAAGTACCTTTTGAATAGGCTGATGTTTGTAGCAATGCATTCAAAAGTATAAAAGTATACCTAGTGAAATCTCTTGTTTTGGCTGCACTACCATAAGAAAAGCATTTGTTGCTCTATATCTTTGCCCAAGAATGTTCTGTGGAGAATATTCTTGCTCAAGAAAATAAGGAAGGAAAGGAAAACACCTTCTATTAYTTGAGTAGAACGATGACTCCAAATGAGTTGAAGTATTCGCCGATAGAAAACTTGCGTTTGGCTCTCATCTTTGCAATCCACAAGCTAAAACACTATTTTCAAGCTCATACAATGCATTTCATTTCCAAGGCAAATTTGATCAAGTATGTAATGACTAAACTTGTCTTTTCTAATCGCTTGGAAAGATGGTACTTGTAGTCGCAACAATTTAAAATAATTTATATCCCTTAGAAAGCCATGAAAAGGCATGTTTTGAAGGATTTCTTGGTTGATCACCCCTTACTTGCTGAATAGGACTTGGTTGATGATTTTCCAGATAAAGATGTTCTGTTGTTGAAGTTTTACCTCAATGGAAGATGTATTTTGATGGAGCTCCTCATCAAAACGGAACTCGAGCCAAAATAATCTTCATTACCCCCAAAGGTAATGTCCTTCCATATTCATTGTCTTTGACTCAACGATGTTCAAACAATGTTGCTAAATACCAAGCTCTCATCATTGGATTGGAAATAACCATGAAAATGCAGGAGTTGCAACTTAGAGTCTATGGCGATTCGAAATTGATAGTTAATCATGTCCTTGATATTTACGAAATGAAAACAATTCGAACTCATTCCTTATTGCAAATACGCAAGACAAGTAATGGAACGATTGGGTGATGCAACTATAGAATATATATCAAGGAATGAAAACAAATAGGCGGATGCTTTGGCAAAATTAGTTTCTGTGCTCTCATTGTCGGATCCACAAAATCAAAAATCAATTTTCCAAGATTGGATTCTGCCTTTCTTTATTAGAAAATGAAGAAGATGATGAAGGAGAAGATGAAGATAGAACAATTAATGTTATTTCAGTCAGTGATGTTTATAAAGAGGATTGGCATCAGCCAATTATCGATTACCTTTGTTATTGTATCCTGCTTGAAAAACCATGTAGCAAGAGTGACATCCCTCGACGGGCTTTGAGATTTGTTTAATTCCAAAATATCTTCTATTGACATTCGTTTGAAGGGGTCTTCCTACGTTCTTAGGAGAAGATGAGGCAATGCAAGCACTAGCAGAGTCCATTCTGGTGTTTGCGGGGCTCATCAATCCGGATCTAAACTACATTTTCATATTAAAATAATGGGATATTACTGGCCTACAATGGTAAAGGATTGCTGGAATATGCTCGCCAATGTCAAGCTTGTCAAATATACAATAATTACATCCATCAGTCACCATAACAATTGCATCTAACAGTCATTTGACGCATAGGGGCTTGATATAGTTAGATTATTGCTAAAATTATCTGGTAGACATGTGTTCATCTTAGTAGCAATGGATTTTTTTCAAAATAGCCTGAAGTTGTGGCATCAAGGGAGGTGGAAAGGCAGAATATCATTGACTTCATTCACACAAACATCATATATCGCTATGAAGTCTCAAGATACATCATCACTACCGGTAATAGAAAGTCTTTTTGCAATAGTGCAATGACCAAACTTTGTGAAAAGTTCACCTTCAAGCAATACAACTCTTCAATGTATCATAAAGCTACTAATAGATTAGCGGATGTCTTTAATAAGACTCTTTGCAATCTGTTGAAGAAAGTTATCGACAAGTAAAAAGAGATTGACATCTAAAAATTGGAGAAGCTCTATAGGCACAACATTTCAGACTCCAACACAAGCTACGCCATATGCATTGGTTTATGGTATTGAAGAAGTTCTTCCTTTTGAGCGCCAATTCATTTCATTAAGGATAGCTACCCAAGAAGGCTCACAGAGGAAGGAAACACATGCTTACGTCTTGAAGAATTAGAAGCAGTTGATGAAAGAAGGTTGGAAGCATAATAACATTTGGATGTTATCAAGCCGCATTTCTAGAGCCTTCAACAAGAAAGTTCATCCTCATTCTTTTCAAGTGGGTGACATGGTGCTCACAATTCAAAGGCCAATCATATGTCCTCAAAAAATAAAGAAGCTCACAGCAAAATGGGTGGTTCATATGTTGTGCAAGAAGTGTATTCAAGTGGTTCATACAAGCTTGTTGATAATGATGGATTGAGCGTTGGCCCCACCAATGGCAAGAATTTGAAGTTCTATTATGTTTGCAATTCGTCATGCTCCTAGTGTACGAGCCTAAACTGCACATACTCCTTAATAAGAGTTAAAACTGTCTAAATGCTCTAAACAAAACTCAAGACACTCCTAGCTTGCAGGAGCTAAAACTACAGAAAACAACCACCAAAGGTGTTGCATGTGGTAAAACTACTAAAATAGCCCAACAAACCTAAGTTGGTATAAATGGATGCTCCTAACTTGCATGAGCTAAAACTGCTAAAACAACCACCAAAGGTTTCAAGCTTGCTGTCTTATGAAGTTAGTTATGGCAAAAATTTGGTGGCCACTGCTACAAATCTGCAAACAAAAGGAGATGCTGACATGACCAGGGGGAAAATGGTAGGCATAAAAGCCACCACTACAGATCAGAAACAAATCAAAAGTAAAGGAAAAGGTTCACCGCTGCAAGCCTTCTGACAACGAACCACCGCTACTCTCCGCAGTCATCGCTGCTTGCCGTGACCACCACGACCACCGTTGGAAGAAGAAAAGGCAGAATTGCCACCAAGGAAGATTGTCATGGCTGCTGCCTGGAAGTGGAGTGCATAGAAGAATCTTTGGCATTGCAAATTGGCTCAAATAGAACTGTCGTGGCAGCCGAAAACAGAAGGCAGAAATTTGGTGGCCACTGCTGCAACTTGAAGTCGTCGCTGTCAGTGAACTCGCCGACCAACTAGCGAAGGAAGGAAGAAAAAGACCAAACCAAGCTGCCCATGAAATAGGTCGCATAGGTTTGGGCTGGGTCCAATTGACCCACCAAGACAAGATGAAGGTTGGAACAAAGAAAGCAAAGGCCTACAAGGAAAATGGGCCCGAAACAAAAACAAGCAAGGCAAAAAAATGACTTGGGCTGCGCACCCAACTGGCCCGAGTAACAAGAAAACAATAAACAAAAAAAGGCCCACAAGGAGTGACCATGGGCCGAAACAAAAAGAAAAAAAGGAGAAACAAGGAGGAGAAAAAGACAAAGCCCAGAATGAAGGAAAAGAAAAGGGGAAAAAAAGAAAAAAAGACGACGGGAGAAAAAAAGAAGAGAGAGAAAGAGAGAGAAATTCAAAAGAGGGCAAATACACATAACCAGGAGAAAAAATGAAAGCACAAAGGAAGACAATAAAAAGGATGATAGAAAACCCAAAAACGTTTTCACTTTTTACAAAGAAGGAAAAGGATGTTGATAGAAAAAAAACTGGAGGCTTACTATTCTTTATCTTTTCTTTTGAAGATATGTCGGCACCTCTTGTTGGGGTGGCCCTCGGAATACTTCAAGCGCTAGAACAAGTGCTATATCAACATAGGAAACTTGGCTATGCAATAATAAGGTGACTTACCAAGAAGAGATAAAACACACAAGAAGATTTACCAAGGTATTGAAGTTGGCGATGCAATGAAGAGTAAAARGGGAGAAGCACATGTAATGGATATATATAGACAAAAAGAAAAGAGTCTTGTGTTAGGATTAGGAAAACAAGTTTGGCATAATTCCAATTTGTAAGATATGTTTAGATTATGATTTGGATTATATAAAGTAGATTGAGTAAAAAAGGAGTTGTGTTAGGATTAGGAAAACAAGTTTATCACAACTCTAGTATGTAAGATATGTTTAGATTAGGATTTGGATTATCTGAAATTATATTGAGTAAGTTCTAGCCCAAGAAGATGAAGGAAGAAGAATGATCCCAACAAACTGAAAGGAAAAGAAGCTCAACAAATTGAAAAAAAAGGGGCCAAGTCTAGTAAATTGAAGAAAGAAAACGCCCACTATTTGAAGAATGAAGGGGGCCCAAATATCTTAAAAATGATCCAAGAAAAAATAATCGAAGTTATTGGACTCGCGATATTTACCCAAATGACATAAACTGATTTGGAACTTGTCCACTCGAAACCCATCTTCGAGTTGTACACGTGAGCAAGTTCTATGGGGCAATTTGTATATATGAAAATTTTATTAATTAAATTTCATAAACTATTTAAATAGTCAAGAGTTAAATTTAAATGCTTCCATTCAAATTGGGGGAGTATATGATATCTCAACCAATGAAATGATGACACATGTCAAGGATGACAAGATTCAACCAATGGAGTCATGTATCCGAGCTTCCGCAAATCAAGTAACACCATGTCGCTCCTAGATGTGACTTCGATCAATCAAATCAATTTGATTTACCTATAAATAGAGACCAAAGTATGAGAGGAAGAGGTCCAAAAATTCATATCAAGGTCCGACAATTGAGAGAAGCTTAAAAGAAAGAACACAAAATGTTTATGTCGCTGTACAAATATTTTGCCAACAAATGTGTGAGTCTCTTATTCATATCAGTCCCAATGTTTGTAAAGTGTAACAATATTATTACTATTCCAAAGTTTTGATTTTTTATGTCAATGTTTTGAAACATTGGGATAGAAATTACTAATTTTAAAAATAATAATAATTCGGTATTATTCAGAGAATAATGCTGAATTATTATTTTCTAAATTTAAATAACTTAAAATTATGAATTTCAAATTAAATAAATATTTAAATTCAACGATCTAATTATGGTAGGACAATTACATAGGAAATGAATTAATAATGGAAAATAGAAAGAGTGATTATAATTAACAATAATTGTAATCTTATTTGGTTGAAATAGGGAATACGATATAATTGGCAATGAACCATAATCTAAAAAGTAGCTCCCATCTAACTAAAGATCAACATTAATAGACGTAGTGTCATCTAGAAAAAATGAAAAAAATAAAATTATAATTAAATGCAACAGAATTTTAATTATAATATTAAAATAAAAAAGTTAGTATTATCATAGTCGACTACGGTAGTCGACTATGATAAATCTCACATTCTCGATTTTCATTTGCATTTTGTCAATAGCCATGCATGAAATAAGACTGCTTCTAGGTTCTCCAGCTTACAAATCAAGTTTTAAAGAAAAATATTTCAGTACAAAAATCCTTTTTGTAATGAATAAAGAAAAAATATAATTGACTAGGTCAATCATGATAAATTCGAGCATGGGCTAGTTACCAAATTATGAAGGGTTGAAATGGAGCTCAAATCCACATGTGTGAAAACTAATTCCTACAGCAAAGCTATAACATCCTAGGCTTTTACAATTTCTGGTTACCTATTTAGGGTTCTGTAGTAATGAGTACACGTTTGAGAATTAAAGATTTTCGATAGTAATTTGTAATACTCGAAATTTTTTCTTTATTAATTTTAATTTGATTGTGTGAAATTGTGTGCCAACTAGGATTGAAAATTTTATATGTGATTAATATTTTGAAATCGCACATTTAATAACTACGGAAATATTGTTTGTGTTGAATAAGAGTCATTGTTTGGTTAAAGGCTCGACTCGTGAGCCTATTTATTTCTTAGTCGGAAGTTGGGCTTTTTATCGAAAGGAAGCCCGTTATATTTAATGTAAGGATTTTGGGTTAGGTATGCATGGGAAGGCTCGAAGGTTTGGGGTACGACCCAAAATATAAATTAAAAAAGGAATAAAATGTATAAAAAAATAAAAAGGAAAGAAAGAAAAGAAAAGAAAAAGAAAAACCTAAAGAAAACCCTTCATCTTCTTCCTCCCGCCGCCACCGCTGCCTTTTTCCCTCTGCCTACCCGATGCCGCTTATCGCGGCCCTTCCTTGCTTCTTCTCCTTTCTCCCTCTTCCCTCCCCTTCTTCCACTGCCGACGCTTGAAGTGGCCGTTGCTCATCACGGTTCACGATCGGTAGGCTGCTCACCGCACCAAATTTCCTGCTAGATCTGTCCCTCCCACGTCGGTGCTCGAAGGGCACCACTCACAGCATGCATCGTCAGTGCTCGAGTCTCGGAGCCATGACTAGATCTGCTCGCATCAGATCTGCAGCCGCTTATGATGAAATGCCCTGCCCAGATCAGCCTTCGTCTTCTTCTCCTTCTTCTCTGCTCAACTGGGGTTGCCATAGCCGTGCAGAACTGCGACTGCTCAGGGAAGCCTTGTCGCGTACCGCTCGTCGCTTGCCTATCACCGCTGCTACCTATCTTGTTGCTGCGGCTCACCATATCCTTTGAGCGACTGATCCAGACCAGAAGCAGAGGTTCTGGAAAGCCATCGCTGTGTCGTCTTCCTTCCTCGCTGATGCGCGTTACTGCTGCCTGTGTTGTCAGGAACAAGGGCTGTGTTGCCAGGAACAAGGGCTAGCAAAAGCAATAGTCATCTTCCTGCTGATGCTCAGCGAGTTGCGGCTGAGAGGTTGCTGCCGATGGTCGACGAGCTTGGCCGGTCAGCAGAGCTTCGGCCAGGATCAAGGGGTAGCAACAAGCGCTAGGCACCCAGGTACCAGTGCCAGCACAAGCAGGCACCCAGCACCTAGTGCCAGGCGCCCGATTAGATTCCTAGACGTCCAAGAATCCGATACCACTCCTGCAACACTTGGATATCATGAACTTAAAGATGAAAATGTTAATACTTGATATTGGAATTTATGACTTGTACATAATTATGCTCTGAAGTGAATTGGTGGGAGAACATAGATTAGGTTCATACTCGAGTTAAGGAGATGAATTGTACCCTTATAAACATGATACTTGATAATATGAGAACTAAATATGGACTTATAAATTGATAAAGGACATTCTTGGATTAAACACATAATGTCTAAGTTGGGACGATCGAACTAAGTAGACTTTCTTTCTGTAATCACAACTAGCTCATTTCAAGGCCTTACGTTGAGAACGGTTGAAGAAGTTTGCTTCACGATTTAAGTAAGAACCCATTAATGTAAAGGACTCCAGGTAAGTAAATTCTCACATCTCATTAATGTTTATGAATGAATATAATTGAACCCTTCTAGTTAGTTTAATATGTTGTGTATGGGATTGTATTATGAAGTTCATTAATTGTGTGGAATGTTTCATGTGTTTCATATCTTATACTGTTTGTCGAATGATATGTTATATATATAGTTGTATGCATTTCATGTCATGGGCATGTAGTTAGGGTTTTACATCACTTCTGACATGAGCCATTTACACATTTAAAAAGTGAATGGTTTAGGAAATAAGATTTTAAAGGAAAATGTTAAAGTTTTCAGAAAAGAATGTAAACCTAGCCATGAAGGATGTGAGTGAAAAATGGGACGCGGGGGACCGACGCACCCGACCCTACCCTAGGGGAGGGTAGGTAATGATTCACCTCTGGGAGGTGAAGAGATGAAAGAATGTTAACCGCTTTGCAGTACAACCGGTAGGAATGAAATCGGGTTCTCCAAATAAGAATGGCCCATTGCAAAGCCTAATGGCTAGGCGTTACATTCAGTGAGCTCACGAATAAAGTGAAATGGAAAGTTTTAAAAGTTATATATTTTGAAGGAAATGTTTTGTAAAGATTTCGAAAAGGGAATTTTTGGAAAGTTTTCATTTAAAAGGTGGAATTTTATAACTTTATGACATGTAGGACATGTTTATGCATTCATGCATGAGGTTTACTTACTGGGCTTTTTAGCTCATTCCTTTCCTCTTATTTTGTATTTTAGATGAGTGTAGCGAGATGGGGCAAGGGGGTCACTTGTAGGCAACCTATGATACCCTAGAACATATTTCAAATAAATTTTATGTATTAAGATAATTGTTTCTCTTGAATGGTTTTCGCTTAATATTAAGTATTTCTCGTTTGTTTTAAATTCTTGAAGTTTTCGCGATTTCTGTTTTGAATAAATGTTTGGATAGTTGATTATTTGCGAGTAGAGTGATCTAATATTCTCAGCTTAGGACAGTTTCTAAACTGGGGGTGTTACATAATTAGGTTAGTTTAGCAATATTTGATTATTTAATTAGTTCCATATTAGCATATTACCTTTTTAAATTTTAGAATCGAGCCGTAGGAATTTTTATTAAGATAGGAAAACCCAAACATTTCTTGGGAAATGCAACCATCATTTTTATATTATTTAATTCCTGCCCATGACTATTTACCAAAATTCCCTTATTTTGAATTGACCAATGCATGAAGGGATTGGCTACCGTTCATGCATGCATAGGGCTGCCTAAGGATTCTCCAATGCATGCTTATTTACCCATGTGAAGTCTTAGATAATACCGACTAGCCTCTCCTCTCTTTCTCCTAGCTAGCTACCCCTTCCCTCCCTCTTCCTTATAAGAATCTTCCTAAGGCTTACCTCTTACACTTTCTAAATTCTTATCCTATAAGCTTGGTTTTATTTAAATTCCTCCTCTCGCTTTATACCCTATCTGACTACTCTCTTCCCCATTTCTCTCTTGTTTTTCTCTTCTTCTCCTCATGGTTTTCACTCCTCGAACATCCTAGAAGCTTGCAAATTTCTTCAAGGTAGCTTCGTTCTCCTCCTTCTCTCGATTGGCTTCTTCATTTCTTCAAGGGGTAGCACTGATTTCTATCCTCTTAGGGCAGCAAGCAAGTGTGATAATCTTCTCCTCTACCATTCAACCAAGAGCAAGTGAAGAGAGATTTTTCTTTAGTTGCAAGGTTAGAAGTTCCTCCTTTGCTTATAGAATTGCATGCTTAAGATAGCGTCTAAGAAATTTCAGTCATATGATAGTTAGTTGGTTGAATGAGTTTAAGTTTGTTTGTATATTCATCAGCATATGTTATCTTTAGGAAGTCTTAGTGTAATTGGCATAATTTATGACCAATTTTGTGGCTTTCATTGGTGTCAATCATGTCTTCTGCTTTGAGGATATTTTGGTATTCAAAATTAATGAACTTAGCATGTTGAAAAGCTTATGTGGTTGAAATTATGATAGGATGAAACATGAACTAGGAAAATGTATGAGGAAATTTTTGTTATGAGAATTATTCTAAAATTGGTGATTAAATCCTATGAATTCGTCTAACGAATCAAGAAGGGTAATTTGAAAATAGGTATAGATGTTATAGCTAGCATAATTGGGGTCAATTTCATGGTGAAGGAACGTACWAATTAAGGTGTAGTGACTAGTATATAACATGGCTAAGTAAGCTGAAAATGTTGTTTGATGTGCATTGCCTACCCTGTTCTTGATGGAGCTTTTATTATTTTATTGGAACCTAATTGTGAGAGAAAATTATATTGGTTCAATATCCTTGTTTCTCAGGTTTAAAACAAGACCAGCATGACAAAAACTTAAGATACGACTCTTACATCATAAGCTGCCAGCTTTGTCCAGTCGGCATACTACCTTAACTTTTTAGTGCATTGTGACTTAATTATTGAGTATAATTTTTCCTTTTTTGTATAATTTGAAAGCTACATGTCTTAGGAACAATTTGAGACTAATTTTATACGATTGTGATGACCAAAACTAGAGTTATGATATACCCTATCAATTTAGGAATTGCCCTGATATACCATAGTGTTTTAGTAAATTATGGAATCAACCATGCATTCTTAGGTACTGAATTTACATGGATGTGTTCCTTGATGTTTGAGGAACAAAATAGGACCTGTTTAATTGGAATTTATTTAGTAAAACTCGAGATATGCATCATATAACCAATACTATTCATCTWTGTGCACGTTGCACTGTTTGCTGATTAATAGACCTTTCTGTACTTAACCGTGCCTTCGAATTTGGAATTCCATCTAGGCATAGAAAGCCCTGTTTCTAGGGGTTCATGTGAAATTAAATTTGTTAGGTAAATGATTGTATAACTCTAGTTATTAATAAAACACCTAAGCTTGGCCCATTTTTTAGCCAAACTGCAACCTATTAATTACCAGAATTAAGCATAACTAGTACGAATAGTTAGCCTTCTATCTTAGATTCATTTCCATATAAGCCTTGTAAGAAGACTAGAACCAGAACTTCATTTAATTATGACAATTTTTTTGAACACTGCTTGTGCTGGGCAGAAAGCATTGTGAACAGTTTTACTTTTATTGATTTTGTGAGAGAGCTTAACTTGATTGATGAATCAACTAAGGATACATCTCCTACATGTTTTAGGGCATCCTAATCCAAATTTTAACCTAAATAGATAGGAAGTTAGTGAGCCCAGGAGAGTCCCTCTGTTATTTAAAACTCCCAAATATGTATAATTTTGATATTCTAGTTTTGCATTTTCAAATTTTCTCAATTATATCATGAGAATCCTTCTATCTTGCTAACTCTCAAATACGTGCAATTTTGTCACTCTAGTGATATGTTTTCAATCATTCTTAATCATTTTAATATGAATTCTGAAAAGTGCTCTGTGAATGCTTTGCACRAAATTATTTTCTATTGCGATTTTCGAATAATGATTTCATTATGATTTCGAATTATTTACTGTTGAGTGTGCATTGCTTAACTTAAAGTATTGATTTGATAAGTCATATCAAATTATGAAAATTTTATTGATTTGATAATGGGACTTGGATTCGATTGTGAAATTGTGAAAGTTTGAAAGATGAGTATTTTCTCGGTTGTCTCGGGAAACGAGTTAAACAAGCAGGATCTAATGCTTAGCTGGTCAATAGTATGAGGGCCTCCTAAATCGTCAGGCATTAGTACTCGGGATAGCCATATGTCCTAGCTGGTGGTGATATGTTGCACAAATCGGGAATGAAAGAGGCAGATGCTTGTGCCCCATGTACCCGTCACGGATTTTGCGCAACAGTCGTGTCCTTGGTCAGGAGGTTTGCCCTGGAAAGACCGATCCTTGTAGCTTACTAATGGATACTTTTGTTCGTGATCGTAAATAGTTGAAAGTCGTATGCGCACATGTAGTAGTAATGTTGGTAACTTGACCCCACCAAATCAAACAAGTGGTAATTGGGTAACGTTCTACTTTGAGTGTTATCCTGCTTTGAGAAATATCCTGTTTTTACTACCGAGAAACCCTTTGTTGTATTCTTGGATTTCTTGGATCTTCTATGTAACTTGCTTATTTCTACTATGATTTATATTATGCTTTAAGCATTGAATTTTTTAATGTACTTTATCGAGTTTTTTGCATTTTGATCCATTTAAATAAATTATGTACCTTTGAATATTTTGTAACTTACACATCTCTCACACATCGAGACTCATTTCGCCTAGCTCACTATTTTTCTCACATGTTTTAGTAACAGGTACAGACTCCTAGAGTTATCAGGTGGTACTAAGCGTAAGAGCATATTGCATGTATATATCCTGTAAAGCTCGGAGATTTGTAATAGTTTTAGTATTTCTAATGTTTGTTTTGGGAGTTGAAATTTTAATATTATAAACGGTAGATTATTTGCAATAGTAATTCAATATTTATCTTTTGGAGTTGTAAGATTTTAAGGTTGTGTAATTAGTTTAGACTTTATATCATACTTGTGAGTTATAGATGCTCTGATTATTTGACTATTCAACTATTGAGAGATAGGTGACGCCTGCAATACCCCACTTGAATACTTTTTCTAATCGGTAGGCATATAGATTTCCAACAAAAATAACAAGATACCTGCCGAATGACATGGGACAAGTCAATGGAAAATAGTTATTAGACAAGAAAAAAAACAAGAAATTAAAACACCTAGCTGAGATTCTAGGCCACGACCTACCAACTGGATCAGAAATCAGGATGTGGACCGTTAGTTAGGAGTACAACCAGGAAATCGGGGAAGTGGCTTAGGCTTACTTCGCATCAAAGCAAGAAGGTCAATCTTAGCTATGTATAAAAGATAGAAATGCAAAGCGAGAAGCCCCAATTCAAATCTACATCAAACCTGGCAAATCAAGTCTATTTTCAATTTCTTCAATTTACAGCATTATGCAGCTTATTACCATCCATATACAACTTGTTTAGCTTAGTACAATACATTATTTTCCAACTTCTTAGCTAATGTTTTACTGCTTTTTTTAGCTAATGCTGTATAGCTTTCCTTATCTAATGTTTATCCAGCTTTTCTTAGCTAGGTTATATGACTTTCTTTAGCTAATTGTATACAACTTTCATTAACTATTTTTACATAGTTTCCTTAGCTTGTTAATCGTCTTTATTTGCTTTTACCTAATTGGCTAGTCAATTTGCAACTTTGTTTATCAGTGTATGTGGAACACCCCCAGATTAAGAAACTTTATTCTAACCCGAGAATGTCACCATTTATTTATTGACATTAATTTGTGAAATTTTGAAGGAATAAAAATCTTGAAATTTAAAATAGAAAAGAGATTTATAAAAATCTCCAGCCGAGTTTCCTCTGTAATTTCAATAACTATTCCCTGTATACATTCAAGAAAGTTCTCAACATTTTCAACACCCATAAAGAACATACATTCGAACCCAACAAACATCCAATATGATAAGAAATATTTTTCAATAAATCCCTTACCAACTTAACATTTATCAAAATGAAAATTTGTAGAAACTAAAAGAATTTAAAGCACGATAGGTTAAACCAATAAAGAATATCTTAATAACAATACACAAAAAACCATTCTATCTCATTCAGTAAAATTTATTTAGAAAATACTTCGAGGTATCATGGCTTGTCCACAGGCGACCTCTTTGCACCATTTGGCAGAATGAGAGAAATGGAATGAGCTAATAAGTTCAGTAAGCAAATCTCATGCATGAATACATGAATATGCCCTACATGTCATGAATTACAAAAACTCATTTTCTCCATRAAAACTTTCTAAACATTTCCATTTCATAACCTTTTCATAAACTATTTTCTTTCAAAATGTAAGAGTTGTAAAACCTTTCATTTCATTACATTCGTGAGCTCACTGAGTGTAATGCCTAGCCATTATTCTTTGAAACTCGATTATATTTCTACCGGTAGAACCGTAAAGCGATTAACATTACGTTACTTTTCCTTTCATCTCTTCACCTCCAAAGAGGTGAATATTACATTTCCCTACCCTCCAAGAGGGTCGGGTCTGGTCGGGTGCGCCGGTCCCCCACGCCCTATTTCCCACTCACATTTTTCATGGCTAGGTATATACTCTTTTCCAAAAATCTTAACATTTTCATGAACATAATACATTTATAAAATTCATTCCCTATCAAAATTCATTTCCTAAGCCATTAACTTTCTGAATGTATGAATGACTCATGCCAGGAATGATGTATAATACTATAACTACATGCCCATGACATGAAATGCATACAACTATTTTTAACATACCATTCAACATAATAACGATACAAGATATGAAACACGTGAAAATATTCCACACAATCAACACATTTCATAACACAATCCCATACCGCCATCACATAACACACAACGAAAGAGATAGGTGGGTATGGCGATTTACTTGCATAGAATCTCATATACGACACATTAATCTACCTAAAGGAATTTAGATACATCAATTCATATGCATTAATAAAAGGAGAGAATTTACTTACTTGGAGTCCTTTACATTAACGGTTTTTATTCAAATTGTGAAAATGAAATCCCTTGACCGTTTCCAACATCAATGCGCTCGAAAACAACCTAATTATGATTACAGAGGGAAAGTCCATTTAGTACGATTGTTTAAGCTTAGGTATTAAATGTCCATTCCATGCATGTCGCTTGTCAATTTTTATTTCATACTTAATTCTCACATCACCAATTATCACATTCTTAAAGGTACAATTTAAACTCCTTAGCTCGAGTATTAAACCTAATCTATGTTCTCACACAATTTCATGTTAGGACATAATTACATAGGTCATCAATTCCAATATCAAATAATAATGTTTCCACCTTTAAGTCCACAAAATTTAAGTATCGTGGAAGAGCGTTGCGCTCTGAGTGTGGGCTCAAGCAGCGTGCGCGCAACAGCCCTGGTTGCCTGGGCATCAGGGCGCTTGGGCGCCTTGCGTCTGGGTGCTTCAGTGCGCGTCTGGGCGCCTATTGCTGGGCGCTCCTAGATTTTTTAGCCAGCCAAAAAAAAAAAAAAAACAGTTTCTAGCTACTACTGTCTTGAGCATTTTCTCTGGTGGATAAAGTCGGCGCTCAAACGGCAGTGGTGGCCTGCCAGAACACCATGAGATGACACGCAAAAAGGACGGCAACGGCTCTAGTAGTTTCGGCAAGTAACAACCGAAGATTCGGTGCCCCTTTCCGAGCGGCAAGCAGAGGTGCATAGATCTGGCCGTTCGAATGGTAGTGTTCGCTTTGGCCGGAAGTTTGGCTAAAGCTGGTAGCATGCAGTGGTTGGGCCAGCAGTCATGGAGACAACAAACGAGCAACGACAGACGATGGTTGCGAAACTGGTAGGCAAATCTAGAAACCTGCAGCTCCTGTTGTGCAGATCTGGGCAACCAACGAATGATGGCCACTGTGTACAAATTGGAAGTCGCTGAGTAGCAACTGGTTCGACTAACCACACGTGTAGAGGATAAGAGATCTGGAGTGGTCTGCTCGGCTCAATAGAACCTAGTGGCCTCCTAGCATGCGGCAACCCGTAGCGACACGAACAGGTGGTTAGCTTCGGGCGACAATAACCACACGACCTGTAGCAGTCCGACTTGAGACGGGGATGGCTCGATGATCTTAAACCTAGGCGGTCAGCGATCTTAGTGAGTGGAGGATGGGCGACCTCAGGCACTGCGAGCAACCGAGCAGTGGGTCGCACGGCTACGCTAAGTTGCGAGGCTTGGATCTGGATGACCTCAAGCACGACGATGGAGATGACAACCGAGCAATTGCGAATCTGCAAGGAATGGCCGTGTGAAGAGGATGAACGGCGATCAATGGTCAGCGGCAGTCCTAGATGGCGGTGGCGAGAAGAGAAGAAGAAAGAGATAGGTAAGGTTTGGGGAGGGTAGGTGGCTGATTAGGTTTTCTCTTTTTCTTTTTTTTTTTTTGAATTTGGGCCCTAACTCGAATCTTTCGGGCCTTCTCATTCCTTAACCAATCCAGTCCATTAAATTAAATTTTATGGACTTTTCCTTTCGTTAAAAATCTAGTTTTCCGAATGAAAATGAATAAGCCCAACAAGTCCAGCCTCTAACCAACCGAGGACCCTAATCCAACAAACACGATAATTTCGTACTTATCAAACGTATAATTAAAACAATAACCAGAAGAATATTATCTAACCCTAATTGGCATGTAAATTCACACGATCAAACAAAAATTAATAAAAGAAAAATTTCGGGTGTTACAAAGTGTATGTTGTTTCTTGCATTTCGATTAGCAAATTCGATATTATTCAACTTATTTCAACATTTGTCTTGTTTGCACATTGTCTTTGTTTGCTATAGCTTAAAGTTAGTTTCTTTCACATCAATATTTGTTTTGCTTGCATATCATTTACTGTGCATATCATTTATTGTGAATCCTCTAGCTGAAGCCTTTAGCCGTTTCTATATGCTACCTTTGCTCTCAGTCACTCATAATTTGCTTAGCAAGCCATATGCATACTTTACTGAGGGCTTTCTTTAATCAACTCAAGAATTCACTATTTAATAAAAAAAGAATTTGGGATTTGACAAGTCGTACAAAGAGCTAGATAGTCAGAACGTATGCCTGATTGTGTTGAAAGCTAAACTAATTCAAACTAAATTCAATTAAGAAATTATTCTCAATTCATAACGAACCAATCCAATCATAGCACAATCACCCCAAGAAGGAAAAAAATCAATAAAAAAATCAAATGAAAAACATGTGAATTAAATTAATTACTCAAATTAAGAATCTAATCAATTTGTTTTAGAGAAATTGAAATCAAATTACCTCGGAAGAAGCTTATGTTTTGATGGTATTTGATTGATTCTCCATGTGAAGAAAGAATTAAAAGAGAAAACAATTATTGGGCATTCAAAGTTAAAAATTAAAATAGTAAAAGAAAAAAATTAAATGAGAATTTTATGTAAGTGCTGACAAGGAAAATAATAAGGTAACGCAAGCCAAAAGCCTGTCAGAGCACCGGTCCTAGGCCAAGTCCTTACCTTGAAACAGGCTAGTCCTAGGCCGGTCCTCAAGCAGAGGATGATTAGTTCGGCTTGGGACTAGTCACAATCCCAGTTGAGTAACAAGCCAGGCCAATCGTCACCGTCTGAGCTTTAACCTTCTTTTTATTTTATTTTTTTATTTCAAGTGGACTTTCAAAATTATTTGTGTTAACTTACTTATTTTAATTTTGTAAATTTTGTTTACTTATATTAGAATTAGTTGTTTATTTAGAAAGTTTACTTAGAAAAATAACTTCAAAAGTTTTTTATGAATAGTTTATTTACTTATTTTAAATTTAGAAAGTTTGTTTATCAATACTAGAATTATTTGTTTATTTAGAAATTTTACTTCAAAAAGTAACTTAAAAGTAAAAACATTTAGTTATTAAAATAACTTAGAACAATTTGATCAATTAAAAAATGTTTGTTTAATTAGAAAATAATTTAGAAATTAGAAGTAATTCATTTACTTAGGATGTCATACCCGGAATTTTTCCTTTATTAATTTTTATTTGATTGTGTGAATTTGCGTGCCAACTAGGGTTGGATAACATTCTATGTGGTTATTGTTTTAATTGTACGTTTAATAAGTACGGAATTATCGTGTTTGTCGGATTAGGGTCCTCGGTTGGTTAGAGGCTCGACTTGTTGGGCTTATTCATTTTCATTCGAAAAATTAAATTTTTATCGAAAGAAAAGCCCGTAGAATTTAATTTAATGGATTGGGGTTAATTACGGATGGAAAGGCCCGAAGGATTTAGGTTACGACCTAAATTTAAAAAAAAAAAAACAAACCTGGAATCTTCTTCTTCTTCTTCCTTATTGTGTCGCTGCCGCCCAAATCCTACCCTAATCCGCGCACCCGACGGAAGATCGTCTAGATCTGAAGTCTCTCGAATAGGCCGTTGAGTCCTCTGCCTATCGCGCTGCTGTTGCCCACTGCCTGAGCTCGTTGGAGCGGCGAATCACGGCCGCACCGCTGCTAGCGTCACTCCCCGGATCTGCCTTCATCTTCTCCTTCTCCGTCTCTGCTCGACCGGCATTGCCATAGCAGTGCCAAGTTTTGATCTATGCATTAGAACGGCGACTGCTCGGGGAAGCCTCGCCGCGCATCGCTCTCCGTTTGGCTGTCACCCCTACTCTTGATCGTTGCTGCTGAGCAGTTGTTGCCGGTGGCAGACTACTTGGCCGGTTAATCGAGTTTCGACCAAAGACAAAAGCAACATCAGTTGCCAGTTCTAGAACAGAGGCGCCCAGACGCCCAAACGCCCGAGAAATCCAAAACCATTTCTCGAGACACTTGGACTTTGTGGACTTAAAAGGTGAAAACATTATTAATTAATATTGAAATTATGACCTATGAAATTATATTCTGAAGTAAAATTATGGGAGAACATAAATTAAGTTTAATATCTGTACGAAGGAATTTTAAATTGTAACCTTAAAAAGACATGATAATTGGTAATGCGGGAACTAAGTATGGATTAATGATTGGCAATTGACATTATTGGAATAAATCCTGAATATCTAAGTTGGGACAATCATACTATATAAACTATCTTTCTGTAATCAAAATTAGGTCRTTTCGAGTGCCTTGACGTTGAGAATAGTCGAGGGATTTCATTTCACGACTTAAATAAGAACCTTTAACATAAAGGACTCCAGGTAAGTAAATTCTCGCATTTCATTAATGCATATGATTAGACGTATTTGAATTCCTTTAAGTAGATTAATTGTTGGATTTGAGATTTCTATGTAAGTGAATTCTCACATTCTCATAAACATATGTGTGTTGTGGTTATAATTGCTTTTACGTGAATTGAATGTGTATTAAGTCTGAGTTCTATGTAAGTAATCCTCCCATCTCATTAACGTTGTGAATGAATGTAATTGAACTCTTCTAGTTACTCTAATATGTTGTATATGGATTATATGTTGATGTGTGTGTAAATTATGTGGAATGTTACATGTGTTCATATCCTGTATTACTTTTATGTCGAATGATATGTTATTATATTTCATACTTCGTACAGTTATCGAATAATATGTTATATATGGTTATATGCATTTCATGTTATGAGCATGTAGTTAGAATTCTACATCACTTCTGGCATGAACCATTCACACACTTAGAAAGTGAGGGTTAGAAAATGAAATTTTAAAGGAAAATGCTAAAGATTTCGGAAAGGAGTGTAAACCTAGTCACGAAAGATGTGAGTGGGAAATGGGGAGTGGGGGATCGGCGTACCCGACCCTACCCTCTTGGAGGGTAGGTAAGAATGGAATGTTCACCTCCTTGGGGTGAAAGTATGGAAAGAAAACTCTTTTTGAAAAAGGAATGTTAACCGCTTTGCAGTACTACTGGTAGGAATGTGATCAGGTTCCAAATAACTATGGCTCACTGCAGAGCTTAGTGGCTAGGCATTACACTCTAGTGAGCTCATGATGAAAGGAAATGGAATGTTTTACTGTAAGTAAATTTTGAAGGAAAGGTTTTGTAAAGAGTTTTCGAAAAGGGAATGTTTGGAAAGTTTTTCAATTAAAACTCTTTACGAAAAGGGAATGTTTGGAAAGTTTTTCAATTAAAATGTGAAATTCTATAATCACATGACATGTAAGACATGTTTATGCATTTATGCATGAGGTTTACTTACTAGGCTTTTTAGCTTATTCCTTTCTCTCATTTGCATTTCAGATGAGTGTAGCCAGATGGTATAAGGAGGTCGCTTGTAGGCAAACCAAGATACCCTGAAGGATCTTATAAATAAATTTTAAGGATTAAGATAGTAGTTAACTATTTCTTATTTGGTTCAGCTGATTGTGTTTTAAATTSTTTTGGTTTCTTCAAATTCCTGTTTGAATAATTGTTGGGTTGGTAATAAATTTGTTGGAGCATATTTTACGGTGGATTTTTAATTGGATTGGAGAATATGCGATGAATGGGTGTTGAGAATATTGAGAACTTTTTCTGAGTGTATGCAGGGGGTAATTATCGAGACTTTAGAGGAAACTCTGCCGAAATTTTTATAAAATCTTTGACAAGGGTTAAGACTTCTTTTATTTTCTATAGTAGTTAATTGTTCTATGAGTAAGGTAATGTAATATTCTCATCTTTGGACAGTTCCTAATCTGGGGGTATTACAATTTTGGTATCAGAGCTTAGGATTTTAAAAAATGATTTTGTAGACATCATAAGAAAATAATTTATAAATTATTGAAAAGTATATGGGTATCGAGCCACGCAATAAGCTTCCTTTCTTGGACCATCTGGTAAGTTTATGTTTTGATTTAAATTCTCGAATCAGTTGAATATTAAGTGTTAAGTTTCTATTTTGATTTAGATGCTCGAATGAGTTGAATATTATGTATTGAGTTTCTATTTTAATTTAGATTCTCGAATGAGTTGAATATTATGTTGATTTAGATGCTCGAATTAGTTGAATATTAAGCGTTGAATTTCTATTTTAATTTAAATTCTCGAATGAGTTGAATGTTAAGTGTTGTGGCATGTCTTGATTTTGCTTGAATTTAGGGTAAAGTATAATATTTGATTTTATAAACATGCACTACGTCTGTGTATAAAGTTCTTATACGATAAATTTTTCTAGTTTAGAATGGTTCGTATTACGCGTTCCCAAGCCCAAGACGGGGCGGTTCAGCCCTAGGACCAAGGGGTAGGTAGTACCCATGCCGCACAAGGAACTCCAATGACCATGAAGGCCTTTATGCAGGCAATGACTGCCTTCGGACAGGCTAGCCAGTCGAGGAGGAGCGAAACAAGGTTTTACCATCAGCTACCAGTTGTACGCCTCCTCTTGGAGCATATACGCAGAGAAGTCAACCTTCTCCTCGCCTATGCATTGCATGACAGAGAAAGTTTTTGTATCCTCGTCAACCAATTCTCAGCTACCAAAGGATCAGTGGTGCTAGAGAATGGTGGTGAGACGTGTAACACCCCCAGATTAGGAACCGTCCTAAGCTGAGAATGCTACGTCATTCCATTCGAAAATAAACAACCATCTATTTGAAACTCGACATTTATTCAACAATACCCAAGGAGTCAAAAATACATTTAAATAAATCCTCACTATCCTAATATTTTATTCAAAAGAGAAATACAGCAGAAGTCTTTCTAAACCATTCAAAAACAAAATCACAAAGGAACTTCAATAATTTAAAACATTCAGAAATATTCATCTTATTTTATAAATAAATTCGAAAACCAGTTCTCGGGTATCGTAGCTCGCCCACAAGCGACCTCCTCGCCCCATCTGGTTACATATCATCTGCAAGGAAACATGGGGAACAGGAATGAGCTAAAAAGCCCAGTAAGTAACCTCATGCATGAATGCATGAACATGTCCTACATGTGAAAATTCAAAGTTTTTCTCTTTAAATGAAAACCTTTCAAAATCATTCCCTTTTCAAAACTTCATTACAAACATTCCTTTCAAAATTCACTTATAATAAATACTTTCCATTTCCATTTGTTAGCGAGCTCACTAGAGGGTAACGCCTAACCACATAGCTATGCAGTGGGCCATAGTTATTTGGAACCTGATTCCATTCCTACCGGTAGAACCGCAAAGCGGTTAACATTCAAAAAAAAGTTTTCTTTCCATTCTTCCACCTCCAAGGAGGTAAACATTCCATTCTTA
>MEJB01000096.1:297897-321953 GCA_001752375.1 Rhazya stricta
TCCTTTATAAGTTTATAAATCCCATTTAGTTGCATATTAAGTTTTAAGGGTACAATTCGATTCCAAGCTCGGGTATAAACTTACCTAACTATGTTCTCCGCGAATTCACGTCAAGGTATATTTATTACAAGTCATACAATTTTAATATTAAATGTTAGCGTTTCACCTCAAATTCACGATATCCGGATGTTGAGCGGTAATGGATTCCCGATTGTACGTCAAGAGACGCGCACAATGGTCCTGGGCATCTGGGAGTCGGTGCGCTTGGGCGTCGCGCTCTGGCGTATGGGCGTCACTCACTGGGCGCCTGGCTTTGCTCACTGGACGCCTGGCRTTGCTGGGCAAGCTTGGCGCTGGCACTGCTGGGTCGCACCAGGAGCAGATCCTTGGCGCACGAACAGCTTATGGCATTGAGCGCTACTAGGTTCTGCTTCGACGCTGTGCCAGCGAAGGAACCAGTTTTTGCTCAAGCTCCCGGCGTCTGGTTGACTGCGTGGGACAACTGGCGACGCGAGCAGCAATGACAGAGAGTCAAAATGACGATCACTGCAAGGTTTTAGCTTCGGTTCAAGGGGAAACGAAAATCTGTTGAGCAGAGGGAAACCCTTTCGCGGCGGCAGATCTAGCGACGGCGTCGCGCAGATTAGGTTGCGCCGAGCAAGTAAAGGGCAACGACAGCAGATCCAGCGACGGTGTCGCATGGATCTGATCATTCCCATAGAGAAGACGAAAGCGACGACAGATCTGGCGATAATCGCACAGATCATGCCGGAAAGGAGAAGGAAAAGAAGATGGCTGGCTTACCGGGTCTGGAGTGGTTGGTCGACGCTAGCGAGTCCGACAGCGAGAGAGGAAATCGGAGAAGAGACTCGAGAAGAGCAGGTGATGTCCGTGTGCACCTGGCGGTGGCGTTCGAGCAGCGACGCACTGCGACTGTCGATCGCAAACTGTGGCAAGGTGGCCACTACAAGCGCCGGCAGTGGAGGAAAGGAAAAGAGAAGGAGAAGCAAGGGAAAACCACGACGAGCAGGTCGGGTCAGGTAGAGGGGAAACGGCGGCGGCGGCGGGAGGAAGAAGATGAAAGGTTCTAGGGTTTTTCTTTTTTTTTTTTTTTCCCTTCTCTTTTTCTTTCTTTTTGTTTTCTTATATATTTTCTTTTCTTTTCTTTTCTCTTTTTTTTTTGGGCCGTAATCTAAACCCATCGGGCCTTCCCATTCAAATCTAACCTAAATTTCATAAATTAATATAATGGGCTTCCTTTCGATAAAAAGCCCAACTTTCGACTAACAAACAAATAGGCCCATGAGTCGAGCTTTTAACTAAACGATAACTCTTATTCGACACGAACGAAATTTCGTACTTATTAAACGTGCGATTTCAAAATATTAATTACATATAAAACGTCCAATCCTAGTTGGCACACAGCTCCACATAAAATCAAACAAAATTCATAAAAGTAAAATCTGGGGTGTTACAAGACAAGTCTCGTGAATTCCGAGATCTTTCCATATTCTCATGTGTCACTCCTCCTCGATTTGCTAGCCTATCCGAACACAATTATTTCCTGCATAAATGCCTCCATAGTCATTGGAGTTCCTTAAGTTGCATGGGTACTGTCTGTCCCTTCGTCCTAGGGCTGAACTGCCCTGTCTTGGGCTTGCGAATTTGTAGTACGAAACATTACTAAACTAGGAAAATTTTATTTGTATAAGAACTCCATAATAAATAAAGCATGTATTTATAAAAATTGGACATTAAACATCATCCCCAAAATTGTAAACTAAATATAAACAAACACACTTATATCAATAGACATTTAACTCATTCAAGAATTTAACCAAAACATAAACTTACCAGATGGTCCAGGGAAAGAAGCTTGTGGCATGGCTTGATACCCATATATCTTTCATGTATTTATAAATATTTTTGTATGAAATGCACGGAATCATTTTTAAAACTCTAGGTTTTGATACCAAAACTATAATATCTCTAGATTAGAAACTGTCCTAACCTGAGAATGTTATCAACTTTACTCACTCTTGTATACGAAAAACTGATGGAAATAAAAAATTTAATATTTTAATACAAAAGGTTTATAAAATATTTGATAGAGTTTCCTCTGTAATATTAATATTTACCCCATGTACGCAATTTAGAAAATCAATACTCAACCACAACCAAAACCCATCTTATAGAAATAAAATACCTCAAATCCCCAACAACTCCAAACCTCATCAAAATAGAAAATACTCATTTAAATTACAACTCTGAGATAATTTGAAGGAATAATCAATGACTGAATAAGCAAGAAAATGAATGAATACATGAATAAAGATTTCTCTATGAAATGACTCTCATTATTTAACAAGCATTTATTTTAAATAAGACAATCGGGTTTATCAAGTATGCACGCAAGCGACCTCCACAGACCATCTAGCTACTCATCACCTGTAATGCAAAATGAGGGGAAAGGGGTGATCTATAAGACTCAGTAAATAAATTTCAAATACATAAATGCATATGACATGCGTTATCTGTTATAAATTTGAAAATTCGTTTTCGTCTAAATTCTTTAAAGGTTTCCATTTCTAACGTAAGCTCATTTGATATATCGCCTAACTATTATTTTTTAAAATTAGATAAATTCTACTAGTAGAACCGCTATGCGGTTAACCGTTCATTAACTTTTTCCCTTTTACTTTCACTTCCTAAGAGGTACATTTTACTTTCATTTTCACCCTACAAATAGGGTTAGGCTAGGTACGCCTATCCTCCAGGCCTCATTTCCCACTCACATCTTTCATGGCATATGCTTACACTCCTTATCCACTTCCTAACTTTCAAAATTCATTACCATTTACAATTTCTATTCCCAAATCTTATCCTTTAACTCATTTCCCTTTTCAAAACCATAAACATGCAAACTTTCCTAAGGAAAATACATCCTGATAATGAAATAAACATGAAGCAATGTTCTAACGTGTAACAATTAGCATTCTCACAATTTACTTCAATATGATCACATGGTAAACATATTACAACAATTAACATATATCACATTACATTCGAAATAGAAGTCCATATGAAAAAAATGGAGTTTACTTACCTAAACTCCTTACGTTAAGATTCTACTTTAAATGCAAAGCGGAGTCCTTTGGCCGCTCATAACGTCAATATGCCAAATGCCCTAGTTAAACTACAAAGAGAATTTTCATAACGAAGCTTCTAAATATTTCCTATTATAATCTAATAATTCAGCCTTCGATGCACATAACAATGGCCCTTGCTAGAAAGAACATGTAAATTTGATTATTTATCCAAAATCCTAAATGCCAATTTCTCCTATCAGGGTCTAACAAAATAGGCTTTTATCGAGTTCAATAGTTCACAATTTCAATTCACACCACAACTCAAGTTACCTAACGAGTCTTAACTAAGAATTCACATTTCTTATTCACCCACCCTCTTCTCTTTAACTAGCTTTATTAAATTCAATGAAGGTTTAATTGCTCCGAAATCAAACCTAATTTTATAAATTACTTTCCATTTGTTCTTTTTTTTATTGGTAAACAATTTATCACAGTAACAACAACACATCAAGGACTCRCAACCATTRAACRATATGTAACAATCATCAAAAAAATACAATATATATCTAACCAGTAATTGACAGGTATCGTTACACATTTTGCATTTACAAATTGTCTGTCTAAACCTTCCTAAGGACCACTACTGATCTCACACAAGGACAATATCAAACTCAACGGAAAACCACACAGATCACCCAAATATCTGGTTACGCTAAACAAAACCGAGACTTCAGCTTAAATCAGTGTCAATAGAAAAAGTGCACCCGTGGACTGCCTCGGTCTGGTCGGTGGCAGCGAGCTCCAGTGATCTTTCTGGTCAGCACGGACTGTAACCTCCAGCCACGCTCGCGTACAACTGACCGTGCGACGGCAAACCCCCCTGATAAGCCACGATCCAAGTGACATCGAGATGTGGTCATAGCTGTGACGATGGCGAGCTGACGGTCGGCGATTCCGGTTACACTGAAGCTGCGGCGACTAGTTAACCACCACCGGACTTCGGTTCAGCAGCTCCAGATCTGATCCGTGCAATCGAATCTGGACGAGGCAAGCTCGAATCTAGGCAAGCGGGGAGCAACATGCAGCAGTCCAACTGCGAGCGACCAACGACGGCTATCCAGACGGCAGGAATCGACAAGTAGGTAGTGAGCAGCTTGCGCTAATCGGCGACCAGCAGCGAACCGGATGAACAAGGCCGATGATGAACCTAGCGATGACAATGCTTTTGGAAGGCAGTCCGGACGGTGGTGCAGCGACGAGGAACTCAGAGCGGCGTCGGCGATAGGAGGAAAGGAGGGGTAGTGAGAGTAACGAACAGGCGGGCCGCGGCTGAGGAGTTTCTCAAGATGGGGGAAACGAAATTAGGTTTAATCTTTTTTTTTTTTTTTTTAATTGGGCTCTAAGCAATTCCCTTTCGTGCCTCCTTATCTAAGCCTAACAAATAAAGTTGAGGGCTTTTCTTTTGGGCCAAAATGAGACATTAAATTAGTTCTAAGTTTTGAATAAGAAACGAATGAGTTYTAATGGATTGGGTCTAGATTAATTAACTAAAAATTTTAATTTAATTAGCACGATAAATTTTATATTTAAATAAATATATTCTTATATAAATGCACAATTAAATAATAATAATAGATATAACTTATTAAATTTTAATTGAYAYATAWATTTTACGATCATATAAAATTCGTGAAAAGAAAATAACGTCATGAGTATTACACTAGAAGCAAGTATGAGTGAAAAAATAAAACAAGTACAATGTAAGAAAGTAGAAAATCAAATTGCTGTATCTAGAGAGATATACTAATAAGAAAATCTTTAAATAAGGAAATAAACAAATAAAGTTAGAAATAAACTACAAATAGAAAAATAGAACAAGAAAATCTTATTACTATATATAGAGATATATAATAATAGGAAGATCCTCAAATAAGAATGAAATAAGAATAAAGTAAATTCTAACTGATAAAGAACAAAATTTAAGATTAACTCTCGGAAGCTTTCTTTTCTTTTCTTGAACTTGAACTTGAACTTGAACTTTGATAATATAAGAAGATGTAAGAAGATGAAAGTTTAAGAAACTAGAAGTTCTAAATAATAAATTTGCATAAAATTTAAAGAAGGATAGGTTGAGAGCTAGAGAAAGACTAAGAGATTTTTGTGTTAATGATTTAGGGTGGTATTTATTGGGGAAAAAAGGAATATAGCTGTTAGAAAAAATACATAATTTTGACTTTTTTAATTATGAAATTTGATTTTATCCAAATTTTAAAGCTATCAAATAAGGAAAATAATTTTGAACTCAATAAGTCATAAATGATAAATGGTTCAAAAATGATTAAAAAAAATTGCTTTTCTATGTATGTCTTACGCGGGCTTGGACCGTCAATTTTTTTTCTCTCACAAAATCGGCCCAATGCCCTMACCGATACCTAGACCAGTTAGCTACAGAAATAAAACGGGCCGATCATAGCCAATTCAATACGATTCGAGATCAAGCAAGCCCGATCCACTTGCCAACTCTAAAGCTGACCAATTATATATACATAGTAATTAATGAAAATTTTCATTTTTTGACATTTTATACGTGCATTTAACATGGAACAAAGTTAATTGTATTTTCCATATCCTAATGTTTCAAATGTGGCAAATAAGGAATGCACATCACTACCTTCATATTTTGTATCATTGCCTTCATGTTTTCCCACTGCACAAATGCAACCAATTTGCCCATAAAGCAAGCCACCATATTCTAGTACTACATGAATTGTTTAAAGGAGATAATAACTAAATGATGTGTTAGGAAGTAAAATTTATCGCTGTTAGATTTWATAAATTCTTTTAATTTGACCTTTATACTAGACCAAAAATTATTATCAAGATTCAAACTAAATAYTGGAGAACAGAGCCCGYAAACCACTTGCCATCYAGTTCTCCTTGGTTTGTTGCATACAGTCTGCTCCTTGTATGCTTCCTAACATTGAAAACTTCAAGTTTCTCAAGTACAATCCATTACTCACAAATCCAGTTAGTACTCAAAGTGATGTTTGTGGACCTTCATCAGAGTACTTCATTGGGGTTAAATCAATCAAAATTAATGGAGAAACTGTGCTAATAAACTCAACTTAGCTATTCATTAACAAATCAAGAAGAGGATGAAGTTAAATCTTCATATTAGAGAGCTCGATTTACAAGGTCATGATTGAAGAGTTCATTAAGAACTTTCTGATGGTAGTAGAGTGGCCTCTGTTCCACTATTTGGGACTTACTTCAACTCTAACTTCATCTCCAACACACAAATCGGTTGGATTGGTGCCTCATATCAATCTTGTTCTGCAAAACCCATGTCTATATTGGAGGATTGTTGGTGCAAACTTAATGGTGAAGATTCGTAAAAATATTCTTTATCTTGGTTTTGTGATAGTCGAAGATTTTCTAACCCGTGTAGGAATTGTGATTGGGAGCCATGAAATTGAGGATATTTTCTTGGAGTTTGATCTAGCTAGATCAAGACTAGGGTTTAGCTCCACACTTTTGATGCACCAAGCAAAATGCGCCAACTATAATACTACTTTTAGGTTTGAAATGTATCCAAATAGTACGTTCTGTGCATGCTAGTCTTGGTTCCATTTTTAATATATGACCATCAAAGAATGAATTATGATCCCTTATTAATATATTTGCCTTTAGTGACACAAAAGCATTGGCCTAGCAAATCAATCCATAGTAACTAGAGAAATTAGAAAACGATAATGATAGTTGCAACGAAATAAAATATTTTCTAACATTTGGTAGGTGTGAACTAACCCATATTTTACCACATAGTGGTAGGAGTTGTATGTTTTGGTTATGCTCTTTAGATTATAAAATCCCCATCCACAATTGACAAATCATCCAGACATCTTTCTAAAGGCAGCATTAGCTAGAAGAATTAGGAGGCTTATAATTGAGTGGGCTGTTGTAGGCTTCTCGTAAGAATTGTACAATGTCTACTTCCTCTATGGTCTCTCTCTCATGATCTGCAGTCRGCAGAGACATTTTCATGAGATTTTSGTGGGCGTCGACCAAAAAATTTTCAACACTATTTCTAAGACCTGGAATCTTGTCTTCTCCGTTGCTCCAGGACACTTGTTTTGCCCACTTTTCGATGAAGATCCCTTTTTTGAGTGTTCAACTTGAATATGCATTTATATCAACCGAATAAAGATTGAAACAACAATTAAAAATCATTATACATTTTCTCCTAAATTGCTTATTCTGCAACTATTTTTAGCTGCAAATAATACTAAGAATACTGTATATGTAAAAATAACTCAACTCAAGTGAAGTTTTTCAGACCTGGGATCATCTTTCTTTTGGATGAACTCCACCACTTCCACCAAAGATCTTAATGTTCTTGAAAAGTGAGAATGAGAATACAACTACAATTCAAAACAATAGGAGAAAACTATTCATTCACCTAGGGATACATTTTGGTTTACTAATTTTATTTTAAAAAATTCAGTTTTCTCCTTATTAATACTGTTTTTTTTTTTTTTTTACCTTATCTTTCATCACAGTGGGACATTCGCTGATTTCTACCTTCCACTGCTTCAATTAGCTAGTGGGGATTCATCTGCATTACTTTCTTGCCTAATTTCTGTCCTCGAAAATTATTTTCTTGCAATATCATAATAAATGATTAAATATATAGTATAACTAGTGTATAATCTTAAATATGCACAAATTAAAATAAGTAAATATATCACCTTGTCTATCTTTAAGACATATTGTGAGAAATCATCATCACTCGATTCCTCCTCTAGCTTGAAGGTAACAAAATACTCTTTGACTGTCTTTGTAGTCTTTAAAATTCTTTTCTTATATCTTCTTGCTATTCCTAGTGCAGGTGGTGTTTGCAATTAGGGCACCATTAACATAATATATATATGCATCTAAGGTTAGAAATCAGTCGAGTTAAGGCTAGCTCAAGTTTGGCTTATTTAAATTTGGCTCAACTCCTATTCAATATGAGCTAATTTGCTTAGTTCAAAACTCAACTCATGTCATTTATCAATTAGAACTAATAATTATAATTCAATATACACTATGAAATGCTTAAAAGCATGTTGTACGTAATAAAAAAAGAAAATTGATAATACAAGCATAACTATTCTTCCACTAGTAACTCAATGAATTTTGAAGGGTTCACGAAACTTGAGAAGACTTCTTGAAGTCTTCTAGAATTTCAACTTATTTAACTTCATAATCTATTTATATCTCTGTTTTTTGTTTACATGGAACTAGTACATGATGCAGGGAGTTGAACTCTAGTTACCTAAGCTTGGGTCCTATTTTAAATGAACATGCAACACCCGCAGATTAGAAAACTATCCTAATTTGGGAACGTTATCTATTTTACCCTCACATATATTGTGAAAGTTGGAAAAATAAAATTTTTGAATATTTTAATACAAACGGTTTATAAAAATTTTGGCAAAGTTTCCTTTATATATCAATATATTTCCCTTGTATACAATCAGAAAATCTCACATCAACCATTTCTAATACTCCACATTTAATGAAATTACTTCAAACCCCAATAATATAATTTACCAACTAAATACTCATATAGTTAAAAATCCAGTTGAAGCTTTTGAAATAAAATGAATAAAAATTTGAGCATTTAACAATTTCAGAAATCAATAGAAAATTTAATTAACAGAAATGACTCTTGGGTATCAAAGGATGCTCCTAAACGATCTTCTCACACCATCTGACTATACATCAGCTAAAACATAAAATAAGGGAATATGGGGTGAGCTACTAAGCTCAGTAAGTAAATCTCATGCAGGAATGCATGTATCATGCCCTATATGTCATGAAGTTCAAAAATTCACTTTCTCAAAACTTTCCAAAAATTTTCCTTTTCAAATCGTGAGCTCACTTAGTGGAGTGCCCAGCCATTAAACTCTACATTAGGTAATTATTATTTGGAACCTAATCACATTGTACCGGTAGAACCGCAAAGCGGTCAACATTACTTAATCTTTTCCTGTCACTTTCACCTTGTAAGAAGTGAACATTTCATACTTTCTCACCCTACAAAAGAGTTAGTCGGATGTGCCAGTCCCCGACACTACATTTCCCACATGGTCTAGGCTTTACACCCCTTTTCAAATTCTAAACATTTGGAAATCATTCAACATTTAAAATCACATTTTCCAAACTTCATACCTTAAAACATTTGCTTTCATAGATGTATGATTATGCCTGTGCTAGATAATGATGCAAAATACTACAAACGACATGCTTATGATCATGGACCACGTGAACTCTTAACTTTAAAATTCCMAACATGTCAACCAATAGTAAATTCACACAATTGAAATAATACCATTGATCACATCACATAAGAAAACTCAATTATGAATTCACATTCAATTCACATAAGAAAAATCAAATCAAGAATATACTTACATCATAATTAATGAGAATGTCGAAATTTTCTTACTTGAAATCTTTAGTAAATTTGGTTACTTTTAATCGCTAGCGAAGTGTATTGGCTGCCTACAACGTCAATGTGTCAAAAGTATCCTAATATTGTTACACAAAGAATATTCATCTGAATTTGTTTAACCAAATACATTCATTTAAAATAAGTAATCACCATCAATACATTCATCATTTATCCTATGGGTGACATGAACCAATAATTTCCGAGTTTAAATTCCATGTCGATAATAATCGAACTACTAAGAGTATAATTTAATTTCATGATTCTTAATCCTTCCTTAAAAAACAGTAATAATAATAATACAATCATAATATACATTACTTTATCATACAATCCCTAAATTCTATATTAAATTGTATTCCAATATATTTCTAGAAACATATTCTCCTTTTACTTTATTATACTAACTTAAATTTCACATTAGGTTATGTACCGATATATTCTATGTTTTTCCATGATTATCAATATATAATACAAAACCCAGGTCATTCGGTTAATTTAATTGAAGAAATCAAGGATTCACCTTGAATCCCGAACCTTAGGTGTAGTGTCGAGTCTAAGGCGTGATGATGTCAATCACGTTGGGAAAAAGGATGCACTCTGTGTGTGCGAGCGGATGGCTAACAGTAGCCTTGGTCACGAATGTGTGGCACATGCACAACTGGTTCGATTGGATGGCRCACAATGCTTGGTCACCTGGTCATCTGGTCATTTGGTCCCTGGGCGACTGGTTGCTTGGTCGCCTGATTGGCTTCCTCCTAATCTTGACGGCAACTGCAACTAGTGCAGCTATCTGGGCGAGGAGTAGAAACGATCAACGACGAGCTCCAATCTGAGATGCAGCGCTCTGATCGCAGGTAAAAGATAATAGAAGGTCTGGTGTTAAGCGGCAATGTCTAGCCCGGAGTGAGCCTCATCGCGCAGCAAGATCGAGGAGAGGTCTGGTAGAGCCGCTAATGGGCGAGGAGTGAGAAGGAAAGAGAGAGAGAGAGAGAGAGAGAGAGAGAGAGAGAGAGAAGAAAGAGAGAGGAGGTCGGCGACATTGGGGAGGCAGAGGGAGAAGTGGTAGCGGGAGGTGGCAGCTGGGGTTAGGATAAGGGTTTTGGTGAAGAAGATGAATAGTCATCTACTGACCCACCCAATTTATATTTATTTATTTATAAAAAAACTAACATAACCCTAGCCAAACTTCTTTCATGGGCTATTTTTATTCATTAACCAACTAAGCCCAACTAATTTAAGATCCATTAGTTTTCTTCTGGCCCAACTCTAAATCTGATTTTATGTTTCAATAAGAAGAGAAGGACTCTAGTGGATCTAGCCTAAATTAATTAATTAAAAATTCTATTTAAATTAAACTAATAAAATTTCACATTTAAATAAATATATGCACATAATAATGCACAAATAAATAAACAGTCGGAGAAATAATAATTTATTTCTAATTGGCACATCAAACGTTACGGCCTCCAAGTCCTTTTTGTAAAATAATCAAACCACTAATAATCATGAATATAATCTAATTAGTGGATTATAATATAAATTATATAATTATATAAAGTTCGTAAAAATGAAAAATAAATCTTGGGTACTTGAGAATTAAATATTTTGATTCATGTATTACTCATTTGAATTATGAATCAAGTTTATTGATCCAAATACTGAATCAAATAGTGAGCGACTCATGAAACAACTCAATTCCTTTCTACCCCTAGGCTTATCACATGATTTTAACAGGTATAGGACAATAAAATGAAATTTGAGAAGAAAAGAAGCAAAATTAAACTTTCAATTAGATCACACAAAAACAAGAAGAAGAAAAAATGAAAGAAAGGAAAAGGAAAAAATGATTAAGGGCGAAATTGAATCTAAAGTTAGATTTATATTTGATAGCTAATAAATTCTATTAACATCCATGGGTAAACAAAGTTAAAAAACCCAAAATCAAATACCCTAAGGTGAAAAAAAGAATTTAACCGTTGACAAATTAATATGAACAATTAAAGATAGAAAAGAAATATTCTATCAGGATAGCAACTAAAACCATTCGGACATCCTCTTAGGTTAAGAATAATTTTTAATTATAAATAAGATATCATTTGTATTGAAATTAAAACTAAGAAATCTCTTTTACTTCAAGAAATTTTATCGAAATTAAAACTAATAAATCTCATTTAATTTAAGAAATTTTATGCCCAACTTTGACAGCCCATAAAAACTTTACAATCTAAATAGCCAATTAAACTTAATTTTTTTAAATTTCAAATTCAAACTAGATTCAATTATGAAATTATTCTCGGCTCATCTTAAGAACCTATCCAATTATAGCAATCACCCCAAAAAAGACAAAAAATAATTCAATAAAAAATCAAATGAAAAACACCTAAATTCAATTAATTACACAGATTAAGAATCTAATCAATTTTTTTTAGAAAAATGAAAATGAAATACCTCGAAAGAAGCTTCTGTTTTGTTGGTGTTCGCTTAATTTTCCATGTGAAGGAAATTCAACATTCGAAGTTAGAAATGAAAATAGTTAATAGAAAAATATTTAATGAGAATTTTATGTAAGTGCTTACAAGGAAAGTAATAAGCTAACCTGGCAATGTCAAATGAGCCGACTCATGAGTTAGAGCCAAGCTGAGCTCATCAGTTCGCTCACACGAGCTGAGCTGATGAGTTGAAAACTTGAGCTCAGCTCGCCTAAGGCAGAAAACTCGCGAGCCAACTTGAGTAACTTCGTGAGTTTTGCCTTCTTTTTTTTTTTTCTTAACATTTAAGTTTGATTTTAAGCTATGTTTCTTCGTTATATTTATTTTATGTAAGGAAGTGATTATTTCTTATTGAATAAGAAATTATGTAAAGAAAATACAAATTTTATCTTAGAAAAAGGAAGAATGGAAATAATAAGTAAGGAAATAAATATTTTAGAAGAAAATCACCTTGGAGTGGTGGGGGTTCAGCATGGATATCTATCGGTTTTATTAATGCACATAAGGACTTCTAAGGTGGAAGCGACGAACCGACATCTTCATCATTGAATCTTCGTCCCGTCTCACTAAAAGCACTTTTCGATGCCAATGTTGATACCAACAAGACCAAGATATCCCGTGCCATCCTTGATAAAATCGAAAAAAGTCTTTTTATGATCCTTCCACCATGTAAGAATGTCAAAATTGTTGAAGTCATCTTCAAGTGGTGAACTTATTTGATAGATTTGAGAATTCATTAAGGGATGAGCTTGAAGAAGTTTATCAAAAGGAACGAGAGTTGAATCCTTGTTGAGTTGAAGTTCCCGTCGATGTTCTTGAAACCCTTGTTGAAGTGGACGAAGAAGCTTTCTCATACTCATTGAACATAGCCGCTAAAGCAGAGCTTGTCTGAGTCTTAAATAATTCACAAGTAGATTGAAGCGTAGTACTTTGACCATCATTACAATTATTTAACAATTCATAATAACAATCAATACAACTTTTAAAACCTGAAGATTTCACTTGCGGATCCAAACACAAAACCCAAGTGGGGTGTTTTCCACACCAACAACCTTTTTTTAAGAAAATATTTGAAGCCTGAAAATGGGGTTGTTGATCGAGTTGACCTTAGGGAAGCTGAGCTGAGTTGAAAGCGAGCCTCATTAAATGAGTTGACGAGTTGGGATTTTTGAAACTCGCTCATTTACCAACTCGATTCATATCAATTTGTTTTTGCTACAATAACCAAACGAGCTGAGCCAAACCTGAGCTGAGCTGCCATTGCTAGTTGACCAATTTATATATGCATAGTAATTAATGAAAAGTTTCATTTTTTGACATTTTATATGTGCATTTAGCATGCAAAAAAATTAATTGTATTTTCAATATCATGATGTTTCAAATGTGGTAGATAAGGAACACACATCATTAGGTTCATATTGTGTATCAAAAGGTGTAAATTGTACTGCTACCATAATATATATATTCAGTATTTSCATTTTGATTAATTTGCTAAAGTTGTCCTGTTGCACAAAAGCAACCAATTTGCCCATAAAGCAAGCCACCATATTCTAGTGTTACATGACATATTGTTTAAAGGAGATAGAAACTAAATAATATATGTTAAATTTCATCAATTCTTTCAATTTGAGCTTTAGATGAAAAATTATTATGTAAATCTAAACTAATATCGGGGAATAGAACCCAGCCGGCACCTGCAATTCTATTCTCCTTCTTTTGTTATATATAGTGTGCTGCTAATACATTTTACTTTTTGGGGTCAAAAGAGGTGCCATAATAAATTAACAAATCACTAATCTGGGGGCAGTGACACCCCTTGCATCAAAGTCTAGTTCTTGTAAGACAAAATTTGAACAGGGATCACGTGAGAAAAGCGATCCAGTTATTCTAACAATTCTATCTTCTCTTCTTTAAGATGTCTACTACACCATTAGATTCTATCCAAACATGCTTCACATTGCATTCTATTCTGCTGGTGCCGCTAGTATTTTACTTATGTTTCCTATAGGGATAATTTTGTATTTTTTTGGTACCTTTCTAATCATTGCTTTTGGTTGACCATGAAAGCCTGGGAAACTTGATTGCTGCCTTACATCGAAGTAAATTGGTATATATACCTAACTAGAACACCAAATCATTAGTAGCATCATCAATCGATATATATATAATGATTTTCAAGTTCATTCTCTTGCTACTGTGTTCTCTTTTTAGCTTCATCTTTCTTTCTAATGCTAGAACTTCTTTTCAGCCTAAAGCCCTTATTCTTCCTGTAACCAAGGATGCTTCCAATGTTCAATATGTCATCCATATTTACCAAAGGATGCCYCTTGTCCCAGTCAAATTAAATGTCAACCTAGGCTACAAAACATTGTGGGTAGATTACCAAAAGGAATATGTCAGCTCATCCTGTAGGAGTCTCAATTGCGGATTTGCTCATTGTGCYCTTGCAATACCTAACTTTTGCGGGGATAGCTGCCTTGGTTAGCCCGCTTCCTGGTACTGCAACGAGCASGYATGCTTTACCTACCCTAATAACCCTTTAACTAGAATTGGCAATGCTGGTGCTYAGGCTAGTGTAGATGTCCTCTCAGTTTGACCCACCAAAAGCAAGCTTGCTTCGGTGCCATAGTTCGTCTTCACTTGCACGCCCACATGGTCTCAAAATGGTCTATCTAATAGAAGTCAAGGATTTATAGGTTTAGGAAGAAACCGTGTCGCTTCTCCAAGTCAATTAGCCCAATCTTTCAACTTCCATAGAAAATTTGCTATATAAGCTCTTCCACGAAATCTAGCGATGTCATACACTTTGGCGATGCTCCTTATACTATTTCTAACATTGACATCTAAAAGTTTCTCATTTACACTCCATTACTCACAAATCTAGTTGCTGATCAACTTGGACCTTCAACAAAGTACTACATTAGGGTGAAATCYATCAAAATCGGAGGTAAAGTCGTGGCAATAAACTCAACTTTGCTATCCATCCACAAATCAGGTGATGGCGGAACCAAAATCAGTACGATCAACCCTTATACCACAGTAGAAAGCTCAATTTAAAGGGCTATAATTAAAGCGTTCAACTTCCCAAAGGCAGCAGAGTAGCCATTGTTCCACCATTTGGGGCTTGTCAACTCTGATTTCATCTCTAGAACACTAGTCAACTAGACTGTCCCTCACGTTGATCTTGTCCTGCACAACCCAAGTGCATATAAGAGGATTGTTGGTAAAGTTCGTGAAAATGTGCTTTTTCCTTGGTTTTGTGGAAGCCAGCCATAGTACTAGGACCAACCCGGCAATAATGATTGGAGGGTATAAAATTGCGGATATCTTCCTTGATTTTGATCTTGCTGGATCAAGGTTAGGCTTCAGCTCCATACACTCGATCCACCAAACATGATGTGCCAACTACTATAGTACTTCAAAAGCTTAAAATGTACTAAAATATATCACATGCACACTAATACCTTATTTACTAGTTTCATAATGCTTAATCTTTTCAAAGTTATTCCTCCTTCAAATAAGAGGATTGGTGGAAAAGGCCCAATTGGCGATAATGTTTGAGTTGACCAAGATCATTGTTAGTGACATTAGATATGAAGACTTCCTTTGGACTATATCTGAGATGCTGGTTTGGAATATCGAAAGTGAACAAGTTTAAGATTAGAAGTTACTCTTAACAAGTTAGCATTGTTTATTAGTAATTCACATTCAATTTCGACATTTCCCCTCTTGCAAAATASTTTACCACTGTTTATATTTGCCTGTTGCAGACAGGTAGTGGCACAAGTTGCAACTAAGGGATGTTGACAACGTCAAGGATCACATAACTCATCCAATGCTGCCCTTTTTTGCATGCTTCGAGGTTCTTGAGAACAGAACCCTACTGGGCTGTCCAAACCTCCCCCACCCAGATACCAACTTGCTCTCCACTTATAGTAAGAAATTCTTTTGTTTAGTTGGTGAATACCAGAATAAGAAAGGGGTATGATGCKGCATGATTCATGAGTTACTAATACGAATACTGAAACCTTTGCCCTTTACATCCACATATCAATRGGCAATCCATTCATCACATATTTTTTTGGTGTTATTCAATACTACTATATATATCTTTTGGTATCTTTCTTGTTTGATCATGAAAGCCTGGGAAACCTCGTTGTTGCATTAACACAGAAAATAAACGGGTCAAATTCCTCTTTAATAAACAAAGAGAACCCTGTAATTGGCTATGTCTACATGTATATCCAAACCAGAACAACAGATGAGTTACTAGAATCATCAATCAATATACATTTGATGACTTTCAAGTTTACTCTCTTGCTATTGCATTCTCTTTTCAGCTCCATCTCTCCTTCTGCAGCAAAAACTTCTTCTCGACCTGAAGTCCTTATTCATCTAGTCACCAAGACGTTTCCCCTCGCCAATGTGTCACGCATCTTTACCAAATGACGCCCCTTATCCCTATAAAATTAAACGTCAATTTAGGCRATAACACATTGTGGGTAGATTGCGAAAAAGACTATGTCAGCTCATCTTTTAGGAGTGTCAACTGTCAATCTGCTCATTGTTGCATGCAGAGGTAGCTGCTTTGCCCCACTTCCCAATACTGCAATAGAAACTCATGATATACCTTCACTGAGAACCCTTTAACTCTAATTGCCTACGACGGTGCGTGGCTACTGAAAATGTTCTCTCAGTCCAATCTAAAATTGGCGAGCTTGCTTCAGTGCCACGATTCATATTCAATTGCGTCCCCATATGGCTTCGAGATGGTCTAATATTTGTTCTTGTCTGACCATATAAGCTTGGAAAACCTCATTCCTCCTCTTCAATAAACAAGGAGAAGTATTTGTATATAGCCAAGAAGAATATCAGATCATTAGTAGCTTCATCACTTAATATACATCTAATGGCTTTGAAGTTTATCCTCCTGCCACTGTGTTCTCTTTTCAACTTCATCTCTCCTTCTACAGCAAAAACTTCTTTCCAGCCCAAGGCCTTTATTCTTCCAGTCATCAAGGATGATTTCCACTCTCCAATATGTCACTCACATTGATCTAAAGAYAGCACTTATCCCTGTAAAGTTAAACGTCGATCTAGGTGGTAGGTCGTTGTGGGTGGATTACGAAATGGATTATGTGAGCTCATCCTATAGGCGTACAACTGCCGATCAGCTYATTGTGTCCTTATGGATCTAAGGCATGCGGAGATGGCTGCAATGTTAAACCGAGTCTATGGTACTGTAACAAGAACGCATGTTATACCTTTCCTGAATAACCTTTAAGTGGAACTGGCTATATTGATGGTGAGGCTGTTGAAGTTGTTCTCTTAGTCCCATCTACCATAGGCCGGCTTGCTTTGCTGCCACGGTTCGTCTTCGCTTTGGCACCCACATCATTTTGTGATGGTATATCTAATGGAAGTCTAGGAGTTATAGGTTTAGGAAGAAGCCTTGTTTCGCCTCCAACTCAATTAGTTCAAGCTTTCAACTTCCATAGAAAATTCTCCATTTGTATAAGCTCTTTCTCAAAATCTAGCGGTGTCATACATTTTGGCGATGCTCCTTATATGCTCCCTAATGTTGATACCTCCAAGCTTCGCHTGCTACACTCCATTACTCACGAATCCATTTGTTAATCGAAATCAAGAACCTTCATTAAAGTACTTCGTTGGGTGAAATCCATCAAAATCAGAGGTAAATCTGTGCCAATAAACTCAACAATGCTATCCCTTGGGACTTTAGGCAATGGCGGAACCAGAATCAGCAAGTGAACCCTTATACCATATTAGAGAGCTTAATTTATAATGTGTGACTAATACATTCATTAAACAACTTTCAAAAGGCAGTAGGGTGTCCTCCATTCCACCATTTGGGGCTTGTTTCAACTCTAATTTCATCTTAAGCATCTAATCGACTGGATCATGCCTCGCATTGATCTTGTTCTACAGAACCTAAATGTTGGAGGAGTGTCAGTGCAAACTCGATGGTGAAGGTTCATGAAAATGTTGTTTACCTTGGTTTTGTGGAAGTTTTGATGTCCGGACCATCCCAAAAATTGTAATTGGGGCTACCAAATTGAGGATATATTTTGGAGTTTGATCTCCCTAAATCGAGGCGAGGTTTCATCTCTAGGCTCTTGACACACCAAACTTCATGCTCTTACTACCACACTACTCCTCAAGCCTAAAATCCACTTAGTTTCCTTTTGAATGCTTCATCTATTTTAAGTTAATTTATATTTCGAAAAAGATCGAATTGCTATTGATGTTTGCATGTCCAAGACCATTGTTAGTGATACTTTTTGCAAATACTTACGAGCACTAGTATATTAGAGGATTGTTGGTGCAAACTTGATGATGAAGGTTCGTAAAAATGTTATTTGTCATGGTTTTGTGACAGTAAAAAATTTTCGGACCTGTGCCAAAATTGTGATTCGGAGCCATCAAATTGAGCATATTTTCCTCGAGTTTGATCTCCCTAGATCAAGGCTAGGCTGTAACTCCACACTTTTGATGCACCAAACAACATTTGCCAACTGTAATACTACTTTTCAAGCTTGAAATGTACCCAAATAGTATGTCATGTACATGCTAGTCTTGGTTTCATTTTGAATGTATGTTCATCGAAGAATGAATATGATCCCATATTAATATATTCACGCCTTTGGTGACATAAAGCATTGGCTTAGCAAATCACTCCATATTAACTAGAGAAATTAGAAAGCGATAATGATAGTTACAACCAAATAAAATCTTTTTTGACATTGGCAGGTTTAATCTAACCCTTATTTTAACATATAATGGTAAGAGTTGTGTGTTTCGGTTCTGCTCCTTAGATTATAAAATTCCCAGCCACAATTGACAAATCTTCCAAGACTTCTTTCTATAGGCAGCATCAACAAGAAGACTTAGGAGGCTTATAGTTGAGAAGGTTGTCATAGGCTTCTCGTGAAAATTCTACAACGTTTAGTTCCTCCATGGTCTCTCTCTCATGATCAGCAGTCGGCGGAGACATATTCATGAGATTTTCCTAGGCATCAGCCAAAAATTGTTCAACATCATTTCTAACCTTAGGAACTTGGAATCTCGTCTTTTTCATTCCTCTGGAACTCTTGCTTCGCCCACTTTTCCATGAAGATCCCTTTTCTGAGTGTTCAGCTCGAATCCGCATTAATATCAACCAAATAAGGATCAAACAACTAAAATTCATTAAACTTTGGTTTCCTAAATTGCTTATTTTGCAACTATTTTTAGCAGCAAATAATACTAAGAATACTGTAGATGTAAAAGTAACTCAACTCACCTCAAGTTTTTCAGATCTGGGGTCATATTTCTTCTGGATGAACTCCGCCACTTCCAGATCTTAATGTTCTTGAAGAGTGAGAATGAGAATACAACTGCAATTCAAAACAATAGGAGAAAAACTATTCATTCACCTGGGGATAAATTTCGGTTTACCAATTTTATTTTAAAAAATTCAGTTTTCTCCTTATTAATACTATTTTCTTACCTTGTCTTTCATCCTAATAGGACGTTCTCTGATTTATACCTTCCACTGCTCCAATAAGCAAGCTAGTGGGGATTCATCCGCATTACTTTCTTGCCCAATTTCTATGCCGGGAAAGTCATTTTCCTACAATATCATAATAAATGATCAAATATATAGTATAACTAATGTATAATCTTTAATATGCACAAATTAAAATAAATAAATATATCACCATATCTATCTTTAATACATATCGAGAGAAATCATCGTCACTCGGTTCCTCCTGTAGCTTGAAGGTAACAAAATACTCTTTGACTGCCTTTGCAGTCTCTAAAGCTCTTTTCTTATATCTTCTTGCTATTCCAAATGCGGGTGGTATATGCAATTAGGTTAATATATTTATGCATTTGGGATTAGAAATCCGTTGGGTTAAGGCTAGCTCAAGTTCGACTTATTTAAATTTGGTTCCACTCGTATTCGATGTGAGCTAATTTGCTTAGTTCACGCTCAACTCATGTCATTTATTAATTAGAACTAATAATTATAATTCAATACACACTATGAAATATTTATAAGCATATCATAAGTAATAGAAAAGAAAATTGATAATACAAGCATAGCTATTCTTCCACTAGTAACTCAGTGAAGTTTGAAGGGTTCACGAAACTTGAGAAGACTTCTTGAGTTTTTCTAAGTTTCAACTAATTTTAAGTTCATAATCTATTTATAACTTGTTTGTTATTACATTGAACTAGTACATGATGCTCGGGACCTATTTTAAATGAACCAAATATTTTACTTCATGTATTAGTTATTAGAATTATGAATTATGTTTATTGAACCAAATATCAAATCAAATAGTGGGTGACTCACGAAACAACTCAATTCCTTTCTACCCTAGGTTTGTTACATGATTTTAATAGGTATAGGACAATAAAATGAAACTTAAAAAAAAAAAAAAGAAGAAGCAAAATTAAACTTTAAATCAAAATACACAAAAACAAAAAGAAGGAAAATGAAAGGAAAAAAAAAAGAAAAAATGATTAAGGGCAAAATTGAATGTAAAGTTAGATTTAGTATTTGTTATCTAATAAATTGTATTAACATCCATGGGTAAACAAAGTGAGAAGTCCATAATCAAATACTCTAAGGGGAAAAAAAAGAATTTAATGGGTGACGAATTAATATGAACAACTAAAGATAGAAAAGAAATATTCTATCTAGGCAGCAACTGAAATCATTCGAACATCCTCTAAGGTTAAAATCAATTTTTAATTATAAATAAGACATCATTTGTATCGAAATTAAAACTAAGAAATCTATTTTTATTTAAGAAATTTTCTCCGCAACTCTTACAAACCAACAAAAATTTACAATCCGAATAACTCATCAAACTTTTTTTTTTTTTTTAGTTTCAAATTCAAAACTAAATTCAATTATGAAATTATTCTAAATTCAACTTAAGAACCAATTCAATCACAGCAATCACCCCGAGAAGAAAAAAATTAATAAAAAATAAAATGAAAAACAYGTGAATTAAATCAATTACTCAAATTAAGAATCTAATCAATTTGTTTTAGAAAATTTGAAATCGAATTACCTTGGAAGAAGCCTCTGTTTTGATGGTGTTTGATTGATTTTCCATTTGAACAGAGAATTGGAGAGAAAACGATTGAAAATTGGGCGTTCGAAGTTAGAAATGAAAATAGTAATAGAAAAACTTAAATGAGAATTTTATTTAAGTGCTAACAAGGAAAGTAATAAGCTAATGAGCGAAAGCTTGTCAGAGTATCGGTCCTGGGCCAGGTCCTCACCTTGAACGAAGTTGGGTCCTAGGCTCAGTTCTCAAGCGAGGATGCTTAGTCCGGCTCAGACCGCCACCATCCGGCTGAGTAATACAAGCCAAGAGCCACGCGTCGCGTTCTGGCTAAAACCTTCCTTTTATTTTTTATTTTTTATTTCAAGTAGCTTTCAAATTGTATTTATATTAAAATTACTATTTTAATTTATAAATTTATTGTACTTATATTAGAATTAGTTTATTTAGAAAGTTTACTTAGAAAATCACTTACAAGGTTTATTGTTAATGCATAGTTTATTACTATTTTAAAATTAAAAGTTGTTTATCTATATTAGAATTGCTTATCTACTTAGAAAGTTTGACTTCGAAAAATACAGCTTAGGAAGTAAGACAAAACTTACTATTAAATAGAACTTATAACAATTTAATCAATTAAAAATGGTCTTGGCTTCATTTAGAAAATAATTTAAAAATTAAGAGTAGTATTCATTTATTTTAGGAAAGTATTGTTATAAATAAAATAAAGTTGAATAGAAATTAAATTTTTAAACAATTGGATAAACCAACCTTGGAGTGGTGGGGGTTGCAATGGACTCCTACCAATTTTATTAATAACAAAAAAGAAAAAGATACAAGGAGAGGGGGAGATAGTGCCAAACCTCCGAAATTGGAATTATGTATAGAATTGAAATAACAACTGATACAGTCTAAGATAGAAACAAATGACAGCCTATACACAATCTGATAAGAAGAGATTAGAAAAAATACTGATATCTAGAACATTGAAAAACAGATTCAAGAACAGTTAAGGTTCCGAATCCTGTTGGTGTCTTGATTTGAGGTTTTACCCACAGCGACTGCTGTACTTAGAATTCTAAAGTTTTTGAAGATAATCGAGTTGCTTCTATCGTCTAAAAGTGCGATCGACTTCTCACTAAAGGCACTCGTCCGAAGCCACGGTTAGACCACCTACACGGCCAAGAATTTCTTGTGCAATCTTGGAATTTTCAGAGTGTAATATATGGTGCATTATCACTCCACGATTTCATAATACCAAGAAAATCCACTACCACTCGCTAGTGCGACGTGTGAGCTCAAATCATAGATAATCCTAAGTCTGGTTGATACTTGATGGCATTGGACTGTAGATTCTTTTCATATATTTCTGAAAATTATGGTAGGGGTTGATTACTAAATTGGATGAGGGACGAAACCGGGGCGAAGAAGCTTGGCAATTCATAGAATCCGGAGACCTGATAAAGTGAATTACAAATAAGAGCTAGAAGATAAGTTTTGAGTAACAAAATAAAATATGTAAAATATAAAAACTAGAAAAACAAATGATATATCAGAGGATATATATAAGTGATAGAGTATAATAAATTTAAATAAGAAAATAAACAAATAAAGCTAAAAATAAGGTATAAAAAATAAAATAAATACAATGTAATAAAACAAGAAATCTTATTACAATATCTAGAGAGATATAATAATAAKAAGATCTTTAAATAAGGAAATAGACAAATAAAGCTAGAAATAAGTATGAGTAAAAAAAATAAAACAAGTACAATGTAAGAAAAATAGAAAATCAAATTGCTATATCTAGAGAGATATACTAATAAGAAAATCTTCACATAAGGAAATAAACAAATAAAGTTAGAAATAAACTATGAGTAAAAAATAAACTATGAGTAAAAAAAATAAAACAAGTACAATGTAATAAAATAAGAAAATCGTATTACTATATATTGAGATATATAATAATAAGAAGATGCTCAAATAAGAATGAAATAAGAAATAAAGTAAATACTAACTAATAAATAACAAAATTTAAGACTAACTCTTGGAAGCCTTTTTTCTTTTCTTGAACTTTAACTTGATCTTCAACTTGAACCTTGATAATATAAGAATATGTAAAAAAAATGAAATCTTTAAGAAACAAAGTTCTAAATAATAAATTTGCAGAAAATGTAAAGAAGGAGAGTTTGAGAACTTGAGGAAGATCGAGACGTTTGYATGTAAAGATCTAATGATTTAGAAGGTATTTATAGGGAAAAAAAGAATATAGCGGTTAGGAATGAATAGATCATTTTGATTCTTTTTAATTAAGAAAATTGATTTATTCAAATTTCGAAGCTACCAAATAAGGAAAAATAATTTTGAACTCAATTAAGTCATAAATGATAAGTGGCTCAAAATTATGCCCTTCTAGGTGCTCTGCGCCCAGGTGCCAATGCCAGTGCAAACGGGCGCCCAGTGCCCAGTGCCAGGTGCCCAGGGGCCCGACGTTGTTGCACGCGCCACTTGAGCGCACGCCCGAGGACCTATTGCCATTCCCGAGACATTTGGATATCGTGAACTTAAAGGTAAAAATGTTAACACATGATATTGAAATTTTATGACTTGTACATAATTATGCCCTAAAGTGAATTGATGAGAAAASATAGTTAGATTTATATCCGAGCGAAGGAGTTTAAATTGTAGCCTTAAAAAGACATGATAATTGGTAATGTGGGAACTAAGAAATGATTAATAATTGGAAATTGACATTGTTGGAATAAACCCTGAATATCTAAGTTGGGACGATTGAACTAAATAGACTTTCTTTCTGCACTCACAAATAGGTTGATTCGAGTGCCCTGACATTGAGAACGATCGAAGGATTTCACTTCGAGATTTAAATAAGAAT